>RJWJ010020908.1:0-28494 GCA_004363605.1 Indri indri | reverse complement strand
TTAACTGCTGTGCATAGCCTCATCTGTCATCATGTGAGCGTCTTCTCAGAAGTCCCATCAGGATTAGGGGCTCATCGCGACTGATGACACTGGCCGACCACGATGGCTTGGCTCCCTCCCTCTCCCCTTCAATCACGGTGGCAGGAGGAGCCTTCTAAGGTTTAAGCATAAACTCTGAGAAATTGCTTTTGGCAACGACTCCATGAATGGCTTTCAAGATAATAGACTCTTTTTCTACAAGTGGCTCTCTGTCTCCCCAAGACTTCCTGGGTCTTGCTGTCGTTGGCATTTCTGGGCAACACCGGGACATGGTGGCTGCTGGCAACAGGTATAAGAGAAACTAAACCTCTGGCCTGCTGAATAAAAAGGTATATTAGATATGGGTGGGTCACACTCAGGCAGCATCAACACAACATTAAACCTCTGGATGAAAAATGAGAATATTTCTTCAAACCCCCTATAACTCCAAACACGAATGAGAGATTTCCATTTTCATTAGGACAATATCAATCCAGCCCAAGAGAAGCAGTCAGGACCAAGAATTAAAGGTATCTGGAGCAGGTGAATTTAACTCGGGCTAACCGGATAATACTACTTCTACCCACTATGATTGCGTATCAAGAACACTCCTGACTCCTAGGGTTGTTCTGTCAGTGACTTTGATGGTATCGTAGGAAGCTTAAATTAATTTCCTGCTAATTGCTCACACTCATCAGTGGGCAACGAGGAGAGGCCTCACTTTACCCTGGGCCTTGCAGACCAGGTAAACCCTTGACATTTCTGGAGGGTGCATCCAGAGACTCCCGGAACCCCCACATTCGTGAATATTGCTGTAGCATATCATTACCTCCATAAAATGCATTGCCACGATAGGCAGAAAACAGCAAATCACTCACCGTCTAAGTGACTGGCAACCACGCCCAGCCTCATAGGACATGTTTTTCAAATTCTTATCTCAGCAAAATGACAATTTATTACATATCATGTAATTTGGAGTTACTTGCAAATAGCAGAAACTGTGACTATTAAATCCACAATTACTAAGAAGTTGCTGTAATCAGACTGTGAAAGAGGAACAAAAACCAGATACAAAACCTACTTTTTCTACCTACACTGGGGTCTCAGACTCTGAAATGGGCAGGGGAGGCAGGAACTGTGAAAACACACACTCCAGAAGTTCCAGCCACGGCTTCCCCACCGTCCACACTTGCAGAATAGTGCAGTTTTCCTGCGCAAGGTCAGTACCCATTATATCTGTACTAGGTGAAAAGACTTGAGGAAGGCACATTCACGGGTTGCCAATTGTTGAAGAATGATGTAGACTGAATGTTTGTGTCCCCTAAAAATCATATATTGAAGCCTAATCCCCAGTGTGATGGTATGAGAAGGTGGGGCCTTTGGGAGGTGAGGCTTTTTAGCAGAGGTCTCATGAATGAGATTAGAGCCCTTATAAAAGAGGCCTAAGAGAGATCCCTCACCCCCTCCACCATGTGAGGATGCAGCAAGAAGTCACCACCTATGAACCAGCAAACAGGCCCTCCCCAGACACCACATCTGCTGGTGCCTTGATCTTGGACTTCCCAGCCTCCAGAACTGTAAGCAATAAATTTCTGTTGTTTATAAGCCACCCACTCTATAGTATTTTTTTATAGCTGCCTGAACAGACTATGGCAGGGAGACCCCAAAGATAAAGACATTGAATTCCTGACCTTTAAGGATGGATGTAAGGGGAGTGGCTGTGAGCCCGGCAGAGAGAAGCACCAGAACGTGCAGCAGCTGCCAGGGGCTGGGGGCAGGAAAGAGCCTAGGAAGAGGGTAGGAGGAAGACCACTTGCAGAGCAAATGGGAGAGCGTGACACCAAAGAGAAAGACACTTGACCAGCTGCCAGGGCTCTCGCCCTGCAAGGTGGCCCTGCGGAATAACCCAGCCATGCTCCCTGCAAGTCACACAGGAAGTGCCCACCAGATCAGGGAAGAGAAAACCTGGTCTCACCCAGCAGAAGGAAAGGGCAGCCAGGCCCTCTTCCAGCTCTGAAATGTTGTTGTTTATAAAGGTATGTGGCGGCAGATGTGAGATTTATAAAAGGCGCTGCAAACTTCATTAAGGGAAAAGGAGGCCAGATGAGCAACCCAGGTGGCACCATATCATCTTGGAGTTGTGATCACGGGCCGTCAACGCAGGCTGGCCTGAGCTCAACCAACAGCTCTGCCACTTAATAGCACCCGTGTGACTTCAGGCAAGCTATTTATTTTAACTTTTCTAAGGTTTGCTTCCCTCCTCTGTGTCATGGGAACAATAACAGAACCAACCTTACCTACTTGTCTTGACAATGCTGTGAGAGACTGCTATGAACCATGTAGCACAAGGCCTAGCTAGTATACAGTAACAGTGCAGTTAATGTTATTTGTATTATCATAAATAATAATTCATTATTATTATAGTAAATAAAATGCTGGAAAAAATTTGAGCCCAGCCATTTGAGTTCTAAACCGTTAGGGAAGAGTCGTGTGATCACCATAAGAGAGAACATTTGCTTTGTAGGCAACGGGTAAAGAGGTACGATCCAGACACACATGGATGGGGCAGGTTTTCAGGGTGGTGTAGGCAATGATGGAAGGGGATGCAAGGGGTTGGAGGGGCTGTCTTGGAAAAGGTGACAATGGGAGCTTCGGCCTGCTGAGCCTGTGGCCTGCAGTCCTGGCAGATCTTTGGCCAGTATCAGAGGGGCCTGAACTTGAAGTTGCTGTAATGGTGGAGAGTGCCAGCTAGACTGTCAGGCTGGGAGCCAGTAAAAGCATCAATCAGGTCACCAAAGTGAGAACTTGGGCATGGTAAAACAAGTTAGGGAGCCAGCGAGGGGACTTGGAGAACGAGCAGGGGGACGGGGAAAAGAAGCAACGCTGGGTCCAGGACTCAGCCTCCTTCTAACCATGTGTTCAAGATCCATCGATTTGGTAACTGAACAATCGATTACCAAGGCCCCTCAACCACCCACATCCAAGCCCTTGCAAAAGGTGCTGCAGTCTCCATCCCCATCTGCTCTGAAGAGTCATGGAGATTTCAGGTTTCAAATTGTACCAGAAAAAGGAGATTGGCTAATGTTTTCAGACTTTTTTTTAACAGGAGAAGAGGATAGAGTTCAGGGACCACAGACCTGTAAGTTTAACCGTGCTCTTTGGCAAACTTCTGAAATGGATAATTAACCAGATGGCATGAAAGCCTTTAGAAACAGAAATTGACCATAGGGAGATAAAACTAGTTCAGTGGGAATGAGATGTGGTCAGATGCAGGATAATATCTTTACTACCAAAAGAGCAACCTTTCCCTGCTCCCCCCACCACCAACAAAAAAAGAAAAAGAAGTTCAAAACAAAGATCCTTGTAAAATAAATAGATCATGATCTCTCTCTCTCTGAAACACACACACACACACACACACACACACACACACACACACAGAAATACAAATAGCTAATAAATACTTGACAAAAGTTCAACTCCAGCAGTAGTCAAGGAAAAGCAGATTAAGATTCTGATACACTGCTTTTCAGTTACTAAATTAAAAAATATTTAAAATAATTTTTAATAGTTTAAATAATTCAAATTAAATTTAAAAACATTTTTAAATTAATTATGCTCAGCACTGGTGAGAACAATGAGATAGATAATTCTACACATTCCTGGTAGGGGTATAAATTATAAATTTAATGTCATTTTTAATAATAATGTAATAATGGTTAACAATGATGAATGCTTACTATGTGTAAGTTTCTATGCACATGGATCACTTTATTTATTTATTATAACTCTATGAAACTCTATGAAGAAATTAAAAGGGTAAGACTTTCAAATGCCCCACACATTCTGATTCTCACTTGTCATCTCTTGCGGGGGGGAGAATGGAAACATGTAAGCGAGAGGAGGAGATAGGTGAAAACCAGACATCCTACTTCCCCATTTAAAGTAACAAAACTGCACTGCCCTGTAGATAAGGATTGATTAGCAATTTGGCAATATATAGAATCTAAGAACCTTCATACCTTTGTCTTTGATTCTCTCCTAAGAAAATATTCTAAATTTATAAAAGTGTTCATGAACAATTACAGTTTTCAGTGATTTTATAATAGTAAATGCCATCTCAGTTGGAAACAACTTAAATATCTAGCAATAGGTAGAATGATTTTAAAAATAATAATAATAATAGTAATAATAACTTTTATTGCTTGCTCATTATGTGCCAGGTGCTAGTTTAAGCTTTCCTTGAGTCATCTTATGTATTCCTTAAGAAAATCATATAAGCTATATGTGATAATTATCCCTATTTTGCATATAAGGAAACTAAGGCACAGAAAAGTTAGTAACTTGCTCGAGATCACAAACCAACCTACGGCAGCACGCGGGTTACAGCCCAGGCAGGCTCACTCCAGAGCTTTCACCATTAACGATCAAACTCTATATATTTAATTCCTTTTCATGATGGAATATTATGGAGCCATTAGAGATAATGTTTGCAAAGAGTTTTTGATAACATAGGGAAATATTTACATTATATGCTTGGAAAATAGCATCTATAGAATGATCTCAGCTATGTGAAAAATATACAAAGAAAATGCCTGGAAGGAAATATGCCAATTAACAGTAATTGCCTTTGAATGGTCTGGTTATGAGTCATTTATTTTCTTCTTTATACTTTTCTGAATTTTTCTAATGTACTAAAATAGGCATGTGTCATTTTTTTTTTTTTAAATCCAGAGTGGAAAAAAAGTAAGTCATGTTCATGCCAAATTACCCTTATTTCCATTTTGACAGTGTATTTTAAAATTTGACAAAGTAACTTATATTTTAGCACATTAAGAAATGGAAACAAGGGAACAAATTTAACCAACAAAAATGCCTCAAATTATTTATTAATGGAACAAAGTTTCCTGTATTAAGTAAATAGAAGAGGACCAAGATTAAAGCTTATGCACTCTTCAATTCCTACTCTCCTTGCCCCAGTATCCAGCACATGTAGCAATAGCTTTAGGCAAATATTTATAGTATGAGTAACTTAATCTTGTTCAATATTTTTTTAAAATCATTGACAAGACATAGAAGAAATGCTTACTGAATTTTTAGTGATAACTGATACCACAGAAAAAAGAATCAAGATTTGAAATTACCTAAGCCATACACAGGTTGAAATTAAATACTCATTAAAGTTTCCAAAGTTATCAATTGTTCATGTATCAGAAGTCCTAAACTGTTTTTATCAGTTGAATTGCTGATTTGAATTCTAGAAACATCCCAGGGAAATAACTGAGAATGTGTACAAAGATCTAACTCTAGTGATGTTCCTCTCAGTACTTGAATTAGATTTGTAACAGTTGATGATAGGTTGAATATACTGTGGGCATCCTTAAAATAGAATATTATCCAGTAAAAAGATGTTATAGAAATGTATTTATTAATGAAGAGATATTTTTATAATATGTTAAGCAAAAAGGCAGATTATAAAACAATATAAACAGTGTGATCCTAATTTGGTTAAAATATATAGGCGATAGTGAGAGATAAATGCGTGAAATACAGAGCAGGAGGCTATACATTAAAATGTTGGGGGTAGATATTTTTGTATGGCATAATTACGCGTAGCTTAGTAAATTTGTATTTTTTCATTGTGCTCTGATGAATGTGAATTACTTTTGAAAACCAAATGTAAAAATATTCTCTATACAACTATAGAATGTACTTGGGGGTATTGCAGTTGGTGCTTATTTTACAACATGTCATGTAAAAAACAAACAAAAGGAGTCTGAATGTACGATTTCCCCAAGCTCTGTATAGCTAGTAATGCAGCATGGCAGCTACAAAGATGTTAATTTCAATCTTAAGCGACACCACTAGAAGCAAAACCTCTAGACCATGGGCAGCAGTGACTGCTCTGGGCGCCACAGTGGTCAGAGCACAGTGACAGTACTGCATTCAGTTCTTGCGTTGTTTTAGGAAAAGAGCTGACAAAGCAGGGAGTCCAGAGCACAGCAAGCACATGGCAGAGACATCTGCCATGAGCATGGTTTGCCCAGAAAAGGAGAGTCTACCGGGAGGCATCACCTCTACCAGCCTTCTCGCCTTGGTGTCTGTTTTCTTTTATTAGTACATAATCCTCCCTGAGTATCTACCACTAGGCAACATTCTGGGATGGTGCCCCAGAATACCAGAGGACACCTGCATGGAGGGTGGAAAGTGGTACGAGTTGTAGCTGGAGTTAGACTCAGAAGGAAGAGAAAGGTTGTAATGAGGATAACCAAGCTAAGGTGAGAGGGAGAAAGACAGGCACGAGAGGGGAAACGGGGAACAACACAAGCCTGGTGGGCCTAATGTGAGCCTTGACACCCAGATCTTGGCACAGGAGGGGTTGAAAAAGGGAAAGATCAGCAGCAACTAGGTGTTGCACCTAGTTACACACACTGAGTGTCACACCAAAGTGGCCCCGGCCTTCATGGAGCTTGGAGTCTGATCCAATAGAAAGAGAATAACCAGATGGACTCTGCTGAAAAGTAGATGACATATTGCAGATTTGCATGCTCTTTTTTTGCCCAAGAATCATGCTCATATTGTATGTGTCATTTACTTTTTATCATAAAAATCGCCTTCCACATTTATGTCTTGATAGCATAATTTAGCTTGTGGGCCCATCGGGAAAATTCTATAACGTATGCAGCCATCTACTGCTTTGTTGTCACTCTGGAACTACAGGATAGTGATGAACGCAGCTCATGAATCAATCCCTGCTCATACATAGAGGAGGTTTTTAAGATCAAGAGACATCTGAAGCATGTTTTCACTATGTGGGTCTTAGGGCTTTTCAACATCAGAAAAGGGTGTCAAATGAAGAATTGAAATTTCAAACAGGCATGATTGAAGGGAGACTCATTTACCTGCTACAGGGATTGAATCCATTAAAGAGTGGCCTCAACTTAAAGCTGAAGCATGGTAGGAATACCAGGAGCCATTCCCTCCACCCAGTAATTTCAGAACACATAAGATATTTGCTATTGATAACCCAAATCCAAAAACAGAAAAACAACAATTTCTGTGACATATGCTTTCAAGAATGTGCAGAAAAGGGTGAAAAGAACATGGTTACATGGTTTGTAAAGTTTAACAAACCTGGATTTATATTTTCATCCTACCACTCAATAGATGTGTGATCAAGGCAAATTAATTAACATATCTGAGCCTCATTTTTCTCATCTTTTACAAAATTTAATAGGGATGAAAATTTGCCTTATATCATTGTTAAAAAATTCTATGGGATGCATTTGTAAATGCCAAGCACATATCAAGGAATGTTTTAATGTGAAGTCACCAACCCCCCATTAGAGAGAAATAATTAGAGACAAGCATGGGTTTTGACTCCACAGTCGGCGATTCAAACCGCGGCAGTAGGAGGAACTCCATCATATGTCCCAGGCACTAAGGATGCAACTAGAAATATAGATAAAATGTCAGAAACACCTTCTAGTACATGTAATGAAGTTTTTAAAAATGCACTTGTAGTAATGTCACTTTTATCATTTTTATTGCATTCAATTCAACAAACATTTATTGAATGCCTACGCCATACATATTCATTTTCTAGTAGAACTTCAGAGAGCTGTTGCATTTTGATGTGAGGTCACAGGCTAGTGTTTCAAGTCTCTCATTCTGACATTGAAAAGTTTTCTGTTCCCGACTATGCAGTTTACCTGACCACTGTGTTGCACCCTGGCACAAAGAACTTTTATCAGCTTCGTGAATTAAAAAAAAAAAAATCATGTTTTCCATACAGTAGGAGAGCAAATATTTACTCAATGAATAAAAAGAAAAAGGAAGGGATGAAAGAAGGGAAGACAGACAAGGGTGGGACACAGTCAGTCATATAGATAAACAGAGTCAAAGAGATAGGCACAAGGACAGACAGAGAGAAAAACATACAAAAAGACACTGCTACTTATCCTCTTGTTCTCTTATCTTCTGACCATGACAATTCTTACCTACTTCACAGGACTATTAAAATGAGCATATTAAAAATAGCAGAAAGTATTAGGTTCTAAATGATAACAAATAGTGTCAATATTAAGTGTCAAATAAAAGAGACAAATCATACTAACATAAGTATATTTGATTTTTAGAAATTTCTGTAGTCATTGTACATCCAGACAATGGAATATTATTCAGTGCTAAAAAGAGAAATGAGCATCAAGCCGGGTGAAAAGGAGGAAACTTAAAATCTATATTACTACATGAAAGACACCCATCTGAAAAGACTACATACTGTATGATTAAAACTCTTTGACTTTCTGGAAAATGGAAAACTATGGAGACAGTCAAAAGGTCAGTGGTTTCCAGGGGTTAGGGGTAGGGGTTGGGACAGGTGAATAGGTGGAGCATAGAGGGTTTGGGGGGCAATGAAGCTACCCTGTGTGATACTGTAATATAATAGTGGATACGTGTCATTATACATTTGTCCAAATCCATACAATGTACCACACCAAAAGTGAACGCTAGGGTGAACTATGGGCTTCGGGGGGTAACGATGTGTCTGTCAGGGCAGGTTTGTTGATTGTTACAGACGTACCACACTGGTGTGGGATGTTGATAGTCGGGGAGGCTGTGCATGTGTAGGGCAGGGGATATATGAGAAATCTCTGTACCTCCCGCTCAATTTTGCTGGGAACGTAAAACTGCTCTAAAAAATAAAGTCTATTAAAATAAGAGAAATTTTCTATAATCTGCATACTGAAGCTAATCAATCTTCACAAAAATCTGAAAAAGTGGTCAGATCCATTCTGAGATTTGAAGCTGAGCTGCTTGGTAAAGCTAACCAGCCCACATCTCTCCCGGTGACATTCACCTAGTCAACTGGAAGCTGACAGCGACCACGTTCAGCTCCTCTCTCAGAAGGAGAGAATCATTCATGAGGGTTCTTCTAAGACAAAACCCTCTTTGGCCTCTGTTCTTTTACAAAAGTCTCCAGGGCAAGTTGAAGGCACCACACAGATAGTCTCTGATGCAGGACTGAAGCTGTAGCTACAGAGGGACCCTACTGGGCCTGGCAGTTACGTGGCTGGGGGCCGAATGAGGTTTGGAGCAGGAGCTGGGAGGGGAGCATTGGGGAGGGAAAATTACTCACCAAAGTGCAGGGCCTGAGAAGGTTTCAGTCAGCCATGAAAACAACCTAAATATTTTCAGTGACAAAACTTGAAATCTGACTTCCACATCAATGAGCACATTGGCCTTCTTCACGCCAACAACTTAACTGCCAACAGGCTCCCCTGGGAATGGAGACAAGCTCTACACATGGCAAGGTCTTCATTTCCATTCACCTTGGGCAGGGCCTGCACGACCGTGGGTGAACAGGGCAGGGAGGTTCATTTTGTCCAGGGCCCTTTTGCCAGACTGTGAATGCAGGGCCAGGTTTGTGATATAAGATGCCATCTTTAACTCCAGGTAGCATTGCTGACAAACACCCACAAGGCAAGCACTCGATTGCTTTCCCCATAGTAGGTATGGGCTGATGACAATAACCCCTCCTTTGATCACCCTTGTGACTGAGGGCCTGAGTTTCCAGGCTGCTTGCCCTGGACTGAGACCTGAGCTGGAGTTGAGAGAAGAGATGGACAGTACTGTCTCTGTTACAGGTGGTGAGCAAATTGCTCCATGGCTGTGGGCTTCAGTCTCTGCATTCGTAATAGAAAGGGCTAGGCTAACTGAATGTCAAGGCCACTCTTGGCTCTGAGTCTACCTACAGGCTTTACATCTATATGTTAGATCCTCCACCCACTAGAGATTCAACATTGGATGTTGACCTGTCAGGCCAGTGATCTAACCAACGGAAGCCACAACCACAGCTCAGGGCCAAGGAACCCCTGGCAGGAGACCTCTGGCATGTCAACTCTGACCTATTCTCCCATTCTGACCACAGGAGCAAGGATGCCATATGTTGCAATCTCAACTGGGACTGCAACCTGAAGAGCTTATCCCTTCCCTTTCCTTTGATCTAAGACAGATAGAGCAGCCCAGAGCAAGACCTTCTTCTACACACAGCTGCAGCCCCACCCAGGTGACAGCTGCGAAGACCAGCCAATGAAGAGGGCCTGGACATCCTTCAGTGCAGGACTCATAACGATGAATGCCTCTTGCACCTGGGCAACATCTCAGCCAAATATCACAATCATGGCCAAGCTCCAGGCAATAGAAGGAGAGAAAACCCAATATCCCAGGGAAATAATTCAATCACAGCATCCTTAAACCAGACCAAGAAAAACAAGTTGTGTTCTTGCTGGGCTCTTAGCATGAACTTTTTCTGACATTGACCTTCATGATTTGCCTATCCACTGGTAGGAGTTGGGGGTGGCAACACAAACAATCCATTTTCCATATAGATATTCCATAAGCCACTGGAGATCTCTAAAGCCTCTACTATCTTTCATTTTTTTCTCTCCAAAGCTTGCCCAGAAGTTTCCTTTAATGAGACGAATTTCCTTTGTTTCATTTAGAGGTGCTATGTTCAACTTTAGAAAACTGGTTTTCAGGGTAACTCATTTCAGGCTGGCCTTTGCTCATCAGAGAAGTCTAGCCCACTGTAGCTGGTCAAGCACACAGGACAGAGTGGGACTCACTTTGGCCCTATGAAATTAAAGAATAGAGGGAAGAGGAAATAGACTTCAAAAGAAAAGCCACCTCCCTTCAGCAAAGGAAAAGAATGAGAACAAGGATTCGTGGAATAGCCCAGATCACCTTCCCTTTGTCATTAGTGAGCCCCAAAGGACCAATTCCTGTTTGACTTGGAGCCTGTAGTTGTGACAAAGTCCCTGAACATGACCCCTAAATTGATTTTAAATCCCTCTTCAGAAGACATGAAATGGTAAAACACAGCATCTTTTAGAGACCATCTGCCAAAAACCACCCAACAGATGGGGGCTTAAAATTCTATTAGCCTGCGGCCTGCCAGTCTTTGTTTAAACTTAAGAGAACTGCAGGTGTTAAATGAGACCCGTGGATCTCAGGCCTCTTCAGGGTGCAGGTTCTAATGAGGACTCTGTGAGAATTACAAGACAACTGGATCAGGACAGGCCTGCAGGCTACAACCAAGCCCATTTTACAGTTCACATGGAAGTCCCAAGACATGCAAAATCTCCCTCTCAAATCCAAAGTGCTTAGACCATGTTTTCTTTAATTGAGAATTTACAAAGAAGGCTCTCAGAGAACACTGGATTTCTGTACCACTGCATGCAAAATTTAAGCTTACGATCCAAAATACCTAAAGCTTGCAACTTTTCCTATTTTCATATTAGTTTTGTACATGACTTTGGTACAAGCAGATGCCTAAGAGAATGTCTCATCCAAACCCACCACACACAGAAGGGATCTGGGGCCCACAGGGGAGGAGCTACTCACTCAAAGCTTTCCAGGATGTTGGTGGAAGAAATAAGATCCCATTTTGGTGCAGTGTCCTTTCTGGTATCTCTGCTACTCTGGGTCCACAGTGATGGAAGAGACGTTATACTGGGGGTAAGTTGGACCAAGACAGGGAAGTGTGCCACTCCAGTTATCCATTGCTCTGTAGCAAACCACTCCAACATGTAGGGCTTAAAACAATGACACCATTTATTTTGCTCACAAACCTGCAGCTTAGTCAGGGCTTGGCAGGGGCAGCCCGCCTCTGCTTCTCTCAGGGTCAGCTGGGGCATTCAAAGGCTGGGAACTGGAATCATCTGAAGTTCCTTCACTCACATGTCTGGTGGTTGATGCTGGCTCTTTGCTGGGACCCCACCTGGGGCTGGAACACCTGCAAGTGGCCTTTCCGTGTGGCTGCTAGGC
Organism: Indri indri; assembly: GCA_004363605.1. Lineage (NCBI taxonomy): Eukaryota > Metazoa > Chordata > Mammalia > Primates > Indriidae > Indri > Indri indri. The sequence continues at coordinate 16,647 of RJWJ010020908.1, read as the reverse complement.
TTCTTCACACATGGCAGCAGGGCTCCAGGAGGGGCATTCTTGGAGAGCCATATTGAAGCTGTATGACCTTTCCCAACACCACCTCAGAAGTATTCAGTGCCACTTCCACTGCATTCTGTTAGCTAGAAATGAGTCACCCAGGCAAGCCCATGTTCAAGGAGAAGGGAATTAGACGCTACTTTTGGGTGGAAGGCATGTCAAAGAATTTGCAGATATGTTTTAGAGCCACCACATAAGCCAAAGATGTCTTTTTTTATTACACGTGGGAGAAAATGAGGGCTAGGTTTCCGCCGTTTTAACAGTCCCCGTGTCTACCACAGACTGGGCACCATATTGCATGTTTTGTATGTATTATCTCATTCCAGTTTCGATCCTGACAACAAAAGCCATTCATCTCGGAGATCTTGTTTTTGCCTAAGTTCACTCAACTAGAAAGTAGCAGAGGCAGGTCCCATCCCAGGTCTGGACTGAGGGCCCATTCTCTTCTCATAAGTTACACTTCCTCAGCAATGGGCAGAAAATGTCTCCCTGGAGGTACAACATCCCTGAAGATGCTGAGCTTTCTAGAACTTTGATATGATTGAACCCTCTGCCATGTGTAACAGAATGAGAAAAACCCTCTTTCTCCATTGCTGGCAAGGTCTACCTCCTGTGCAGATGGGCAAAAAGCTGAGATTCCCATTTGGGTTGGAGTTCTCCTAGTGAAACCATGTCTACCTCTGTGCTAATGGCGGGATCAGTGGTTCTTTACCTGGTGGGATCTTTTTCAGGCCCAGCTTAAATGTCACCTCCTAAGAAAGTCTTTCCTGGATCACCCTATCAAAGTAGGTTCCCCCATGCTGGTATGTTCCATCACTGCCATGGTTTGCCTTCTTCATATGGTATGTCCCTATCTATAATTACATATCTCCTCAGTCACTTGTTTTTTGTCTAACTCCTGCCACAGTTCCTGGCAGAGAGTAGGTGCTAAATAAATATTTGTTGGATGAACAAATGACTGAAGGAAGGAATGTTCCCAGACTGCGAAAATCTTGAGAGCAATAAATAGAGCTTCTACTTTTGGCCTAAGGATGCCAGGACTACAGGTCCACACCCCCAGGCTCCACTGTGGAAGGATCAGGTATAATAACAGTGATCTTAATGAAGTACGTACTATGACTCAGACACTCTCCCAGCACTTATGATTATTATCTCACCTAATCCTCAAAAAAACTCTGGACATAGATATTCCCACTTTAAAGATGAGGAAACTGAGGTTCAGAGAAGATATGTAATGTGCCCGAAACTAACACTGCCGGAAAGAAGCAAAGCTAAGATTCTCACTGGGGTCCATTTGACTCCTAAGCCTGCTCTTAGCTATTTGGCAATACTTCCAACTATGGGTTTCCTTAAAGGTTTGACGTAAAAAAATTAAAACCAGATGGAGATCAATTTTAAACAATTAATTTTTGTGGAAAATGAGGATTGCTTACTTCAATCTCCAACAACACATTATCAACCTAAAGTAGTGTTTGGACCAGGTCCATACATGTTGGTGACAGGTCCCCAAATTATGGGAGCAGTATTTACGAGCCTCTTGAATCCTAAATGTTCAGATTATAATACAGAGTAATGCAACAAGGGTTGGCTTTGTTTGAACTCTTTAAATAAGAGGATCATAATCATAATGTGCTGGGAGAGTATCTGACTCATAGTACATACCTAGTTAAGATTGCTGTTATTATACCTGATTCTTCCATAGTGGGGCTTGGGTGTGTGGACCTGTGGTCCTAGCATCCTGAGGCCAAAAGCAGAAGCTCTATTGCTCTTGAGATTTTCACAGTCTAGGATCATTCATTCATTCAGTCATTTGTTCATCCAACAAATATTTATTTAGCACCTATTTCCTGCCAGGATCTAAACTATTCTCAGCTCTCAGTTTTCTATCAGGCATTGTGTTTAATGCAACCCTTGGCACCCACACCATCTGCAGCATCTCCTCTAGTTCTGTGTTGTGATGTGCATGGGTAACTTGGAGAAAGTTTGGTGAAAAGCCTGATGCTTTCTGGGCTCCTCCACAACTCTAGGTCTTTAGGCCACTTTTGGAGGAAAACTTCCTAACAATTTTTCCCAGTTGCTAGATTTGAAATGTCTATTGCACTCTAACACTTTTTTGTTTTCTTTCAGTTCATTGGTTTGAACCATATTCCCAGTGTCTTACCAGGGAGAGAAAACTAGAATATAGGCTGCATTTGCAAGCCCTTCCATTTGTTATGTTTATGCAGAAACATAACAGAGTAATGGAGTAAGCCATGTAGATGTTATGCTAAACCATAGTCCCTGAGATAAATCTCATGCAGTCCTACATTTCTTATAGAATCTCAGGGGTGGAAGGTACTTTAGGAAGCCACCAAGTCCAGGTCCCTTCTCAAAGCCTTGGCAATGACAGCTGATTTGTCCTTTGGCCTTTCCTCCATCGGTTCCAAGTATGTTGGGAGGGTGTCCCTGTGTTCCATGTGTGGCAGTGCTGACTGACACGAAGGTCCTCCTCACTTAGATCTCCAACTTGACCTCTCTCAAACTGTCTTTTGGGAAGCTAGAAGGAAAATAGTCCACTTCTTCTCCTCTAATCAATGCTTTATTCACAAAAATATGTTCCAACCAGTCTGAAATTTTAAAAACTTATCGTTGGAAACAGGTGCTCCTAAGAAAGATTGTTTTCATAATCAAACCTAAAAACAAATCCCAGGAACAGTTATGCACAGGTAGTAGACATTAAACAATAATGGCTGAATAAGGAAAATGAACAATGAATGAGTTTACTCACACCAATAAAAATGGAGGTTTCCATTATATTCTTTATAGATTCTATTGGGTCATGATCAGGGTACGTCGATTTTGTAGTGACAGGAGGAAAGCCTCCCTTGGACCTCGGAGGGAGGGCTGATGTCTCTGTCCCCCACCCTGTCCTGGGAGACCAGAAGAAGCATCGGCTTATGTTTCTCATCCCCTCAATGTCCAGCACAGGGCCTAGTACAGAGTGGATGCTCAATAAATACTTCAAAGAATATCCGGTAATGGAAAGAGCACAGAGACCAGTCAGTCCAGTTATTTTCCTCCCAGAAATATAAAAGGGAAACAAACTAGTAGTAGTATTCAGAGGTTATCTGGGTCTCTAACCTTAGAGGTTCCTATAATAGAAGGCTCTGTATTTGAATGTTCCCCCAAACATCTGTTCATTAACTGTTGCTGTCTCAAGTTTCCTTGATAGAAGACTTCAGCCTGTCTAGCATACATTGTCAAGCTTTTCCTTCTAAATTGGCAAGAACTAAAGAAAATTACCTTCAGCTCAGACTAAGGTATAAAGGACAGTTGGCAAATCTTTCTGGAAAGCTACATGAAACTACAAACAAAAGAATGAGTCATGTACATCTTAAATCTTTGCTTCTCTGGGCTAGATGGTGGGTATAAACAGATGAGATTGTCTACCTCTTCTGGGAAAACAAAAAACTATTTAGAAGGGCATTCTAGTGGATTTCCCTTCTTAAAGGGTGTGTAAGACTCACAAGAAGAGATTCACATGGTGCCTTTGATCTGACACTTATTAGGTATGGATCGGATTTCCAGTGCTGTGCAAAGACATCCATCACCCTGTTAATTATCACACATCCTGAGCAAGCTCCAGGAAGTCTGAATCAGGACCCACGGGATACTAGTGCTTTTGTAGGCGTTCTTGGTCTACCCTAGAATGACGCTTTTCTACTCAAAGATGTGTTGACTAAACTATGAATCAGCAGCCCACACATAGCAGGTGCTCCAAGCATATGGTCCAAGGCAACGCTTCTCAAATGCTAACATGCATATGAATCACCTGGGGATCGAGTTAGGAATGCAGATTCTGATTAATTACCTGGGGTGGAGCCTGAGACTGCACTTCTAACAAACTCCCAAGCGATAAATGCACTGCTGGTCCAAGGACCATACTTTGAAGAAGAGCAAGTCATTCCTAAAATTTAGGGTGTAAGATGCCCCTGGGAAGCATGTTGGACACGTACAATCCCAAGTCACCAACCTCAAAGGTTTGGATTCAGCGAATCTGAAATGGGGCCACAGTGTTTGCATGTTTAATGAGTAACCCCCAGTGATTCAGCAGAAGGCATTTAGGGGACATTTTAAGAGATATAGACACAGAAAATTTTGTTGAAGGTGTGTCTCCTGGCCTACTACAGGAGAGAAACAGTCACCTGGCATTCATTCCTCCTGACCATTTAGGAGTGTCCCTCACACTCTCAGGCACATCAAAATCACCTGGAGGGCTTGTTAAAGCTCAAAGTCCTGAGCCCCACCCCACAGAGATTCTGATTCAGTGGGTCTGGGGTGGGGTCCAAGAATTTGCATTGCAAACCAGTTTCCAGGTGATGCTGATCTTGCTGACTTGGAGGCCACACTTTGAGAACCACTGGCCTAGGTGAAAGGCAATTTTTTTGCAATCAGCAGAGGAGCTTTTCAACCAATCCTCATTATGATCTGCTTGAGGGTGCCAGCTGTGTCTTTTAAAACAGGTCCTCAGGTGCTAAGCACCCCTCAGAGAACAAATACTCCAAAGAAAAGGCCCCTTAATCCAGAATAGATAATAGATTTAAATATTCTCAGGGCCCCAGAAAGACATGTGGGACTGTAGATCAACCAGGCCCAGGGCTCCCGGACAGTGAAGTCCTCAGGCCAAAATGCAAGCAAAGACCTAAGGTTGCTGAGAGGGAGGGAAGCTGCTACACAGGGTGGTGGGACCCCATTCTCCTTCTCAGTCCCTGGAGAAAAGGAGGTCGTGGCTTCCTCCTCAGCCCACAGCACCTCCAACTTGGTGAGCCCATTCATTTATCAGCCCAAATAAGGGAAGCTTCAGTTTAGCACAACAGCTCATTTAATAGAAACTAGGGTGACCCTTGTTACTTCGTTGAGATCTTCCCCAGATTCTGTAAGTAAGGGAGAGAGAAATGAGTCCCCTTGTTTCACAGGGTAGGAACACGTTCTACTTGGATCTGCAGTCATCAGAAGTGGGGCCCCCTCCCCTAAAATAGTTCCAGACCCTTGCAAACAGGTTCATGTCAGTATCTCAAGGGCAGCTTTAGCCAGAAGGCATGAGGGCTCCCTGCCAGAAAGGAACCATCTAGAGAAGTATTTCAGGGAAGAGGCAGCAGCCAGAGAACAGCGTCCCCGGGTAGTCAGCGCATCAGCTGAGGGTGTGTGTCACAGGGCAGACTCGAGAAGTACAGTCACGGGTAGCTTAACAATGCGGATTGTTCTGAGAAATCTGTCCTCAGGCAATTTAGTCCTTGTGCAAACATCATAGAATGAACTGACACAAACCTAGATGGTATAGCCCTCTACATACCTAGGCCATATGGTATCCTAACAGCAGGTTACCACACCAAATACTGTGGGCAATTGTAACACAGTGCTATTTGTGTATCTAAACATAGAAAAGGTGCAGTCAAAACACAGTATAAAAGATAAAACATGATACACCAGTATAGGGCACTTAGCGTGGATGGAGCTTGTAGGGCTGAAAGTTGCTCTGGGTGGGTCGGTGAGTGAGTGGTGAGTGAACGTGATGGCCTAGGACACTACTTACTGTACACTACTGTAGACTTTAAAAACACGGTACATTCAGGCTGTACTAAATTTATAAAAACAAAGTAATTGTGCTATAATATTACGACAGCTATGATGTCACTAGGCAATAGGAATTTTTCAGCTCCTTTGTAATGTTATGGGACTACTGATGTATATGTGTTCCGTCATTGACTGAAATGTTGTTACATGGTGCATGACTGTAGTTTTATTTGGGTTTGGCCTTCCCTTGTGGTACCAGTGGTGGGGAAGGTGTTGAATCGAATGCTTATTGAGTGTGAGCATCTCAGCTTCTTTTATTCCTAAGTAATGATTGCACTTTCTGCTCCTCTTGCCTTCTGCTGCTCTGAGTTAATGACTAACACCAGACGACTGGTTTCTGAGGCAGCCTAGGATCCCAATTTTCAGGCCCTGTCTCTACGAGGCCCCAGTTTACCAAACCTTGGAGACAATTCTGAGACAGAGACCATGATCCAGGAGGTATATGTTGCCAGGCAAGCTAGAAGCAGAGCAAGTGTCCACTGTATCCTCATGTTTGGGATTTTGGGGACAGTTTCCAGCTCCAATATTCTGTTCTCTTGTTCAACCACAAGTACTAATCTTTGGCGATGAAAATATACATAAACCCTAGAAATATTATTAATGATAATGATAAAATAACAATGATGATAATTATAGCTAACATTTTTGAAACTGAAGTGGCATAGGCATTGTTATCTCATTTTAGAAATAAAGAGATGGAGGCTCAGAAAGCTAAGGTAGTAGCACAAAGCTGTTGTCATCTAACCAGTGTCTATCTGTCATCAAAGACCTTACTCGTTCTCTATAAAGACAGTCTGCAGCTTACAATGGTTTGACTTAATGATTTTTTACTTTACATGCATTCAGTAGAAACCACACTTTGAATCTTGAAATTTTATCTTTTATTTTTTTATTATAAATTATCTTTATTATTATAAAATAGACTTTGTGCTAGATGGTTTTGCCCAACTGTAGGCTGGTGTAAGTGTTCTGAGCACGTTTAAGGTAGGTTAGCTGTATTCAGTGCATTTTTGACTTAACACTATTTTCAACTTGAGACGGATTTATCAGGATGCAATCCTATCATAAGTTGAGGATCTTCTGTGCCCCGTTGCTTCTCCCCTCCTGTACTGCACTGACATTGTAGAATAGCCCTGAAAGTAGAAGGAAGGAAAAACCGTCTTGTTCTCTGAGCCAGCTCCGCCAACACTGCTTTTTCAAGGAGGCAAGGGGCTCATCCGAGGCTCAGACATCCGAGACTTAGGATGGGTACAAGGGATGGGGGCTTTGCTGGAGGGATGCCTGCAATTGAGCAGCAGCAAGCTGGGTGTCTGCCAGGGCCTGCAGACAGGCCTCCTGCCAAAGGGACTATGCACTGCATACATGTCCAGCTGCCACAGGACCTTGAGGCCAGACGGAGTGGGGCTGCATGTGACCCAACACTCAAGCTCAGACCCAGCCCAGGATCAAGTGTCTGCCTCCTTTGATGGGCCCATTCAGGCTCCTGCCTCCCTCTCTATCCTGCCGATTGTCTGCAAACGCAGAAAGGCCTTTGAAGCTAGCACTTTTCTGCCTATGGCAGAAACACACAGAGGGAGAAGAAAACAGGTTGGGAACTTCAGAAAGTGCAGTAAGATAGAAATCCTGCCAATGTTCCCAGTGCTGAAGCATTAAAATAAAATCATTTGACAATTATTTGCCTGGATCGAGAAAGCAAAGTCATTTTAGGAGCTGCCACTAATCTTAAAAAATAACAAGTGTGATTTGATCCGTGCAAAGAACCAGAGTACTTGAAGATTTCTCCACCGGAGGCTCCGCACTTTCATGAGGTATCGACAAAGACCCGAGGGTAAGTTATAGGGGGAGCGACCACTGTGAGCTTTTGCAGAAGTGGCAGGAGCCGGCTAAGTTAAGATCAATGATTTCCTTGATTGCCTGGCTTCCCCCTCTCGTAAGCCCGGTCTCCGTCTCAATTTCTATTCCTATCGGCCAGAAAAATAAAGATTGTTTACAGAGCTGAAATAACACCTGCTTGGTTTATCTTATTTTAGAAACAATAAAAGCTAGGGAGTTGGAGGGATTAAGGAGGAAAAAAATCAATTGTGTTCTTTCATGTTGGAAACATTAAAAAATAAGTCACCCTCCTACCTGCTCTAAGGCCCAATTTGGCTCTCCATTACCCAGGGCGATTTTCAATTTCATCCTGCAACCTCCCAAGGTTCACACTCAACTGAACCATAACCAGGTGCCCTTGAAAGACTCCAAGAAACTTTTTCTGGTCAGTTTTTGACAATTCCGAGCCATGAATCTGATGCTAAACATGCTGAAAGAAATGGAAATGTTTGCTTTGGCATTAACACCCAAACACAGTCAGCAGCCTGAGTCTGGCTGAACGATTTTAAATGTTTTCAGTGTGTTTTATATCTTGTTATTTCATAGCATCTTTGTAAGAAACCCAGGCAGATTTTTCCCCCCATTATATAAATTGTGGGTGTTGAAACCAAAAAACGAACAAACAAATAAAACAAGACCCAAAACAACAAAAATAGATGCATTGACTGGCCGAAAGCCACAAGGATACTAAATGGTAGAGATGGATTGGAATCCAGGTTTTCTGGTTTTCTGGCTCTTAATGTAGTGCTTGCTCTGCTCTGCCATGCACCTTTGCAGGATGCTGCCAGCTCAAATACAGGAATGATTGGGCTTACCAGATAAGGCAGCCAGGTCCTCAAATGCAGGCCATCCCAGAGTGACCATAAGCAAGCTCTGCAGGATGCAAAATATAGCATCCTTTCCTCCCTGGCTGCATCTCCCCATAGACAGAGATTTGGAGGACAGGGCAGTTTGAATGGTGACCCCATCACACACTCCATGAACTAACAACACAATCCCCTGCCCACCCTCACTGACTTAAGCATGAAACCAACCACTCCCTGACTCAGTTTATTCATCTGTGTTGAGGGAAATATTCTAAAGCAGTGTTCCAAACCTATCTGAGAATGAAGATCTCTTTTTGGGCTAAAAATTTTTGCCAAGCCATGCACATGGGTAGTTATACCTTAGCAGTCACTGATATTATTATTTATCAGTAAGAAAAAAAATTCTGAATGAGTTTTTAATTTCTCTAACCACAATAGCTTCCAAATCCATTTGACAAAAAGTACTGTAGAAGTGTGCAGGACAAAATAGTCTCTCAGTTTCAGGAGATGCTGGGTACCAGCATGGATCTGCAGCGGGGAAGTCCTCTTCTGGAAGACTGTAGCCCCGGGGCTGGCAGGAAGCCTGTGCGACCAAGTGATTTTGAGCTTGGTTGCCTACCAAGGAATGCTTGTGAAGTTTTTCCTCTAGCAGCTTCTCTAGAGCACTAATTTGGTGAGGGAGAGGCTAGAGGGCCAGTGGCGGGGGGGGGGGGTGATGAGGGGGTCAGTGAGGAGCTCTTTGGCAGTTTTCAACAATGAGGTGACTTCATTACAGGTGTTGGTGGCCAACACTGCAGCCTGCGGGCTGTTTGTCTCCCAGCCCAGCTCCCACCAGAGGACCAGGCCTCTTTATGCTGAAACACCTCAACCCTGCATGCCTGGGCTTGGGGGTCCCTGTAGGTGAGTGGCCTGTATGAGGACCTATGCTGCATCACAAAATGGCTTTGCCAGGCTGCTCCAGTGTGTCGAACACCCACAAATCCTTGGGTCCATGCTGAGAAAAATCCCCTGGTTGGTGCTTTGAGAAGGAACCTTGCAGTTTTAGGGGAAGAATTCTCCATGGACCTATTTTACTACAACACCCATTTCTGGGAACTGTCTCAGGAAACTGGGATTTCAAAGGGTACATGATAGAAAGTGCTAACTTTAAGCCTTCCTTCTCCCCATCATAGACTCTGCCAGGTAGAAGAGGCTGCGTTTAAGAAGGGAGGAAATGGGAGACAGGGGCTCACCATTCTTGGGTTCCCTGCACGTAGCAGGCAACAAACTGGGCACATCATGTCCCTTCTCATTTAATTCTCTTATTAACTTTATAAGGCGCATATTAGTACCCACCTCCTCGTTTTGTACATGGGGAAACTGAGGCTCAGAGAGCGTGTAGGACTTGCCCAAGCTCACAGCCTGTCAGTGGAAGAACGCCCAGGGCTGACTGGAAGGTCGTGCTGTCATGTGTGACCCTCCTGGGCTGTCGCCACCAAGAAGGGAACGACACTGAAGGGAGATGCGCCTCATCGCATCCATGCTGCATCATCAATCCACTGATCAGTCTTAAGACCCATCAGGGCATCCCTTTCTGCCAGTGCTGAAATGACTTAAAAATAATAACAGACATAAGTTTTGAAAAGTACATGCAAGAAGGCTGCTATTGGCCCAGACCCACCGCAGTAGTGCCGATATAAGCATCAAGCCACAACAACAACAACAACAACAACAACAACAACGATATCTGAACACCATGAGGAGGACGGATAGGTTCTACATACAGCGACACTGAGCCAAACATCCTTAGGCTTCCTGGACTCCTCTCTGCTCCTCCTCCAGGCCTTAGCACCTGCAGTGCCCTTGGACATAACGTTCTTCTTCCCCTTTGCACTTGGCTAAATTTTGGTCTTCCTTCATGGCTCAGCTCAGAGGCCGGTTCCTAAGAGAAGCCTTCCCAGACCTCCCTGTTAAGTGCCCTCAAGGACCCCAGAACTTTTTGCTGACTCAGATCTTGTACCTGGTCACTCGTAAGTGTTTGTGTCATATCTGCCTTTCCAGCTAGGTTGTAAACTAAGAACGGGACAAGGACACTATCTGTTTATTCCTCACTCAGTCCCTAGCATGCAGGTAATCCTCTAGAAACATGAGTTGATGTCTTTATAACTGCCTCCCTCACTCTGATGCAAGCCCCTTAGCAAAGTACAGCAGATCATTTATCCATTCATTTATTCTTCAAGTATACACCAGTCACTGTGCTAGGGATCAGGAGCCTAACGGAGAGCAAGACCAGTAAGACCCTGCCCCCAGGAAGCTGGCATTGCAGTGGGACGGCAGGCCCTGAGCAAAGGAGAGCAGAAAAGGGGCTAGAGGGAGCAGAGCCAGGGTGGCCAGGGAGGGCCTCTCGAGGAGACAGCGGGTGAGCAGAATCCTGCAGGCACTGAGGGGGTGAACTCCATGGGATAGTAGGAAGAAGGGCATTCCAGGAAGAGATTGCCGTGGGTGCAAAGGTTTTAAGGCAGGGTCTAGGAAAGTCCAGTGGCCCACTGTAGCAGGAGTGACACATGGGAGGGGAAGAGTTGGAAGAAGGGAAGTGAGAGGGGTAGCCTGGAGCGAGATGATGTAGCAACAGCCGGCCCTCCTGACCTCTTACTATATGCCACTTGCAGTTCCATGCACCCCAGGAGACATCATCAACCCCATCTTGCAGTTGGCATAGCTGAGGCATAATTACGTAAGTGGTAGAACTGGAATTTGGACCCAGTCTGATCCAGAGCTCATACTCTTGCTGTACCACTCTTTATGTCCTGGCAGTAAAGTTTCCAGATAAAATACAGGATGTCTAGTCTCATTTGAATTTCAGATAAATAGCAAGTAGTTTTTTAGTGAAAAAGTATCCACAATGTTGTGCAGGCATCCTGTTTTTGTTGTTGCCGTTACTGCTGGGATTGTGCGTGTGCCCACGCATGTGTGTGAAATCTGTCAGTGCCACTTGTAAACTGTAATAAACTTTGGATTTTTTCTGAATGTGGTGGGAATTCTCTACAGAAGAGGTCAGCAAGCTTATTTTTCTATAAAGGGCCAGATACTGAATATTTTAGACTTTGCAAGCCACATACACCCTCTGTCACAGACTCTTTATTTGATTTGGGTTGCCGTTGTTTGTTTTTAAACAACCTTTTGAAAATGTAAAAATCATTCTTACCTCACAGGATGTACTGGCCGCAGTTTCTGGCCTCTGATCTAAAGGGTTCTGAGTCCTGAACAGGCATGATCTCACTGAGGTCTTGATTCTTAGCACCTGGGAAAACTTGTCACATATTCCTAAGAGACAATATTCACACCTTACCCGCACACTCTCATTTGGGGAGCATGGAGGGGTTGGCTGTGGTTTTAGGTTCAGTATCAGCTAGAGGAGCAGCTGCCTGTGGGCCTGAGCTGGGACTCGCATTAGCACGAAGGTTCAGCCACGGCTCCTGATGGACAAGGCACTGGTTAAACCTTTTCTGAGGACCAGGCTTAGCCTAGTCGTGTTTGGGATGCTGGTTTGACCCCAGGGCTCCCATGCCCGTGGGATGTATCAGAGAGGAACAGGATTTTCACCTTGTGGACCAAGGCCCCTTGGGCTCCGTCCTGCCTCCCGTCCCTCTGTGCATTGACTCCAGGCCCCTGGCCCTCTCCTCGGCTCCCTCCTCCCTCCCTGGCTGTGCTCTGGCCTTATTCATCATCTGTCTCCCTGGGTGACCTCCTTCCTGGCCTTTTCCTGCTTCTTTCTCTCCTCCTTTTCCTTCTAATTAAAAAAGCTTCAGCCAAAATGAATTCCCTCCACTGTCAGGCCTTAAAGTTCCCATTCTCTGGACATTTCAGGTTTGCCTTGAAGAACGTCTGAGCCAAAGCCTGCTCTCCTTTTGTTCCCATCATGCCCTACCAGGGCCCTTCATGGGCAGGAATCTCTCACGGCCTCTTTATATGTTTGGTGTGCGCTGTCTTACAATTTGACTTTTCCAAGGGTTACAAGCTAAGTCTTGCTCTTTTTTTTTTTTTGCAATCTGCAACCCACATTTCACTACACGTAATGAAGGCACGAGAATATTTGCGAAGTGGAGTTCCTTCTTTTCCCATCCCTTTTCTCTCTGTGTCTAAGCTGTCTCCTCCCTGCTTGCTAATCACACCTCTTTTCTGAAGTTAACCAATTTGTATGCAAGTCTGCAAGATTCTTCCAGATTGTCACACAGGACCTTTTTCTTCATTATTGTGCCTTCCTATTCCTGGAGAATATTCATCATCCTTCACCTAACTTAGGTTTTCTGTCTGCCTTTCCATTTAGCCAATTTAGTGGGTGATTTAGCTAACTGTATGGTGCCTGCTGTACAGGAAATGGTAAGTAATAAAAAAAACAGTCAAGCAATACTATTGACTGAGACCTCCACCGGGTACTTAGGAAGTCCTAGAGAAATCAAAGGTCCTTGGGTATGCATGTACACGTGTGTCTATGTGTGTGCACACGTGTGGGATCGAGAGAGAGGACTGTCACTTTGATTTAGCCTTCTAGGGGTAGGCTACGCTGCAGGAATCTTCCCCTCGATGAGCTCTCTGAACAGTTTCCAATGTCTGGCTTTGACCACTCTGGCTGTTTTAAATCAGAAACACTCTTTGGCTTTTGGACAGGTTTCAAAATCATCATAAGAGAGATGTCCATAATTTCTCTCTGTCTCTAATCCAGTCCTTTGGGTCGCATGATCTTGTCGAATTTGTAGCTGGAGAAACCCAGTAGTGATAGGCACCATGATGAACAGATCTGAGCGTTTATTTAACAACACTGCAGATGAATAAGTCACCGCTTCCAAAGTCGAAAGCCACTGTCACATTAATTCATTTGTGTATACAAGATGTCCGCTGCTCCTAAGGGTGCAAATAATAGCTTTGCCAATATGAAAGCAAAACATAATTACTCAACAATAAACACACTGTACACTGGTAACAGCTGTTATCAACAGCACTTTTGAAGCCAAAACAAAGGAAGTATTATAGGATTTTTTTAAACCCCCTGTCCATCATTCTCAGGGAGGTAAAGTTATTTTGTTTATTTGTTTCTCTCACAGCAAGTGTGACTAAGCTAAAAGCATTTTACTCAGCTACCATCCTGCTTCTGCTTTGAGGTCAGGAAAGACACCTGGCCTCATTTTGTCTAGCCAGAAAGTGGGAAAATGAATTCTAAGGACAGTTACTTAGAAGGTCTTCAGGACAGTTCTGTTCATTGAGCTCATAGGGATTTTATTTTATTTTTCCCTGGATATTGGAGAACTAGCATTGATAATTGCTTTACTCTGGTTGTGAATTTCATATTAGCCTCCTAGACAGGCAGAGGCCCACCTGGCAGTGGCCGATCAGCATTTATACTGAGAATCCTGTCTGATACCCCTAACTGAGGGGAGGAAAGTGGTGGTAAATATGGTCCATTTGGAGAATTTCCCGAACATATATTTATATAGCCACAAGAGCTAGCATAGTGCAAGGAAAAACAAGAGTAACGAGGATCTCCTACCATCACACACCCCGCCTTCCTCATGCTCAGCCTGTCTGTAGACTCTGCTGGACTTATGGTGGGACTTCTGGTGCCAACGCTTATTATCTGGGTGACTTCAGGCAAACAATTTAACCTTCTAAGCCTCAGTTTCTTCATTTGTAATATGAGGATAATAACAGTACTTACATCCTTTACTGGGTGAGGATGAAATGAGAAAACATATGTCAAAGTCCTGGATACTACACCAGGTACATAGTAAGTGCTTGATAAGTGCAAATATTATTATCATTATTGGCTAAGCTCCTCCAGTGCAGAACCTCACCAAGGCCTACCCTTCCCAGGGATGTCTCAAGCACATTCCAACATCAAAATGGACCCACCAGACTCCATAAAGCCCTGATTTTTGCTAACTAGTCCAACCAATGACCTGGTCTAGGTGAGTACCAGTGGATTCGTGGGTTACCCTGTTTGACTGGCAGGAACCTCTCCTGTCACAGGCATTACAGACGTTCCTGTTGGTATCACTGCTAATTTTTATTTGGGGTGGAGAAGGTATTTGATACCCTGGACTCCAACCATGCAGAGAACTTTGTAGACAACTCACTAATGTACAGCAAGACCAGGTGAGCTGTCCTCATGCCTCTATGTGACCTGCCTCCACGCAGGTACTCCGAAGGAGCTTTTGACTGTTTCCATACCTACCCCGATCCAGAGCCTCGTGGTGTCTCCTCAAACCTCCACCCCTTCTGCCCCAAGGAATGAAACAGTTGCCTGTGGCCCAAGGCTTCCCAGGAAGCTCTGACGAATCATCTCCGCAGTTCTGCTCATGCCTGCCAGGGCACAGAGGGCCCACCTGCCCAGAGAGAACACACCTCCCTCTTAGGAACCTTGTTGCAACATTGCAGAATCTGGCAGCTGCAGCACTGATGTGGCCTTAGGGAACTCCTGCCCACTTACAGAGAATGACTTAGGGAGCAGACACGGTGCTTTGTTGCTGTAGAACCAAGAGGCCCTCATGAGAATGAGGCCCAATTTGCAAATTTGGGAGGTAGCATAGTATAGAGGAAGAATAAACAGACTTTGAAGGTAGACAGTTGGCCGAGATGCCAGTTTTTCCAGCCACTTCATGATGTGGGGGACATTCCTTGACCTTTGGAAACTTGGCCTCCTGTGCCAAGTGGGTCAATAAGACAATGAACATGGCTCTGACTGGAGAAGCAGGTTCTCCTGAGGATCAGCTCTCCTTCTTCTCAGCTGTACCTTGAGGCCAGCATTACCCAGGGTGTGCAGAGTTATGTATGCTCTTCCTGGAGATGGAAATCCTTTAAAGGCACAAAAGAAGAGCCAACACTGGCAAGTGAAACAAAATAGATTGGAAATGATTTTCGGCGGAATGTAAGCAAAGAAAGCAGAGCTGCTTTCCCCTTCTGCTGTCTGCTGGGAACTCACTGGGGAGTCCCTCAATAGCCAACCATTAAAGAGGCTGCCGGGCTTGTCCTCTGGCTCCACACGCCTGCAGGTAGATGGTCCCACCTGTGAAACATCTTGTCCTCTGTGGACAAGAGTCATCATCCTAGACAAAGGCAGCCTTCTGGATGGGGTGAGATATCTCTCCCCATGGGTTCCAGTCATGAGCCCAGAAGTTTAGAAGGACTTTAAGCAGGAGGCAAGGAGAATACAATGTATATTTAGTATCTAATTTAGATGGTTCGTTTAAAAATCAGAAAGCATTCACCTCTACTCAAAAATGGCCCATTCTAGGTTAAATTCTTAATTATTCTGGAAAATGCAAATGAGAAGCTATAAATATAGAGTAGGGGAATAATCACTGTCTGCACAGTGTAAATTCAAGTCAATCGGTAAAGAGGGAAGGAAAATCATTTGCCTTTGACATTAAATCCAGCTGTTCTGTAAAGTCAGTTTTCCCTAGCCAGGGATTTTGCATTTGCTATGACCAAACCATCTCCAAAACCTTCTAAGTTTAGACAATCCTTAATCTGAACATCTAATAGTTCATTCTTCTCTAACACCATTGAACACTTCCATTAAACCAAAGTTATTATTATCAACATTATGAGGCCTGTCAGAGAAAGCCCATTGTTCAAACAAATTGACCTCGCTACAATTGACCTTCACATTGCTCAACTGTTTGACAGTCAATTATCTCATGATCTCCCTTCAAATGGGCCTCATTGCTGAAATAACTAATCCATTACGGAGGGAAGGTTATTTTAATAGCTGAGCGGAGGGTTGCTTTTTGCAGTCGCCCGGTGAGTATATATCGTGGAACAACTTGTAGCCCTTGGTCCAAATGACAAGAGAAAAGCATTATGCCAGATCCATGTTTTAGGGGAGGAAAAAAAATGATAATAAAAAATTGGTAGGACTCAGTTATGGCTGAGATGATGTTAGCTCTTAAAATGTAGCAGACCTTGGAGACGTAGACATATGTGCCTCTGAACTGTGAAACAAAAGAGGAAGTGAGGATAAGGGAGGTTTAAGCAACTAGCTGAGGATGTCCCAGATGCACAAGGAGGCTAGTGGAGACTCCAAGTCCCTTTCTAGGTCCAAGAATCTATGGTACTTTCTAGCTATGTGACATTGGACACATTGCATACCTTTGCTAAACTTCAATTTCTTTATCTCTACAATGGAAATAATAATATCTGTCACATAGGGTTGCTTTGAGGATTAGATGATATGTAAGTGCCAGTATAGGATCAAGCCCATAGCAGGTTTCCATGTAGTGCTATTACAGTATCATAAATGCCACTATTCTCCTTCTAGTCACTTTGAGAGTTAGCTTTGCTA
>RJWJ010020907.1:0-28496 GCA_004363605.1 Indri indri | reverse complement strand
TTAAGAAACAATGGTGATATAGCACCTCTTGTATACTCCTGGATAGGGTTGGAACGCATTCTACTAAGCGAAGTATCCCAAGAATGGAAAAACAAGCACCACATGTACTCACCATCAAATTGGTAGTAACTGAACAACACATAAGTGTACATATAAGAATAACATCTATTGGATGTCGGGTAGGGAGGGAGGGGGAAGGCGTAGGGGCGAGGGGGAGGAGGGGATGGATATATGCATACACAAAGGGTGCAATGCGCACCCTCCGAGAGATGGACACGCTTGGGACTGGGACTTGGGGGGAAGGGGGGGCAAGGGCAACATACGTAACCTAAACATCTGTACCCCTATAAACAACAAACAATAAAAAAAAATCACAGGCATTAAAAGACTGCGATTTAGGGGTACAGTCTAGACTGTAAAAATATTAACTGTTTTAATAAAGGGATCATAATCCAGGAAAAAAAAAAAGACATTGAAATGCTATAGAAAAATGAAACAGAATTTCTGGAAATGAAAAATTCCTTCGGGAAATATAAAACACAGTGGAAATCCTTAAGGGTAAATTAGATCAGGCAGAAGGAAAGAACATCAGTGTTTGAAGACAACACCTTCCTGTTAAACCAGTCAGTCACAGCGATAGAGCAGAGAACTAAGAGGAATGAATAAAGCAAGAAATATGGGATTATGTAAAAAGTCCTAACATAAGAATCATAGGTATCCCATACAAAATATCATCTGTGAATACTATAAAAATCTCTATGCACATAAACTTGAAAACGTGGAGGAAATGGACAAATTCTTAGAAACACATAACCTCCCTAGGCTCAATCAATAAGAAATAAAACTCCTGAACAGACTAATATCAAGTAGTGAAATTGAAGCAGCAATAAAAACTTTCCAACAAAAAAAGTCCTGAACCAGATGGTTTCACACCTGAATTTTATCAGACGTACAAAGAAGAACTGGTACTTATGCAGAAATGATTCCCTAACATCAAGAAGAAAGGAATCCTCCCCAACTTGTTCTATGATGCCAATATCACCTTGATACCAAAGCCAGGAAAGGACTCAACAAAAGAAACCTACAAACCAATATCCCTTATGAATACAGACACAAAAATTCTCAATAAAATTCTAGCAAACCGAATTTTGCTGTACATCAAAAAAATAATCCACCATGACCAAGTGGGCTTCATCCCAGCTATGCAAAAATGGTTCAACATGCACAAATCTATAAATGTGATTCACCACACAAACAGAAACCAAAACAAAGACCATACGATCCCTCAATAGATGCAGAAAAAGCATTTGACAAAATCCAGCACCCTTCAATGATAAGAACTTTTTACAAAATAGGCAGAGAAAGGACTTATCTCAAAATGATAAAAGACATATATAACAAACCCACAGCCAACATCATACTGAAACAGAAAAAATTGGAAGTGTTCCCCCTTAGAGCTGCAAACAGACGAGGTTGCCCACTGTCACCACTTCTCTTCAACAAAGTGCTGGAAGTTCTAGCCAGAATAATCAGGAAGAGAAGCAAATAAAGGGTATCCAAATAGGGTCAGAAGAGGTCAAATTATCACTGTTTGCTAATGATACAATCTTATATACAGAAACCCCCAAGGATTCTGTGAAGAGACAACAAGAACTGATAAATAAATTCAGCAGTCTCAGGTTACACAATCAAGGTACACAAATCAATAGCATTCTTATACACCAACAACAGTCAAGCTGCAAATCAAATCAAAGACTCAACATCTTTCACAATAACAACAAAGAAAATAAAATACCTAGGAATATATTTAACCAAGGAGTTGGAAGACCTCCACAGGGAGAATTATGAAACACTGAGGAAAGAAACCGTAGAGGATGTAAACAAATGGAAAAGCCTATCATGCTCATGGATCATCAGAATGAACATTGTTAAAATGACCCTTAATATAGCCAAAGCAAGCTTAAGCAAAAAGAACAAATTGGGAGGCATCAATTTGACTTCAAGCTATAATACAAGACTATAGTAACCAACGCAACGTGGTACTGGTACAAGAATAGAGACATAGACCAATGGAAGAGGACTGAGAACCCAGATATAAAACCATGCTCATATTGTCATCTGATCTTTGACAAAGCAGACAAAAACATACAGTGGGAAAAAGAATACCTATTCAATAAATGGTGCTGGGAAAATTAGATAGCCACATGTAGAAGACTAAAACAGGATATGCACCTTTCACCACTCACAAAAATTTATTCACTATGGATAACAGACTTTAACTGAAGGCATGCAACTATAAGAATTCTAGAAGAAAATGTTGGAAAAACTCTTATAGATATCAGGGTAGGCAAAGAGTTTCTGAAGACCCAAAGGCAATCACAGCAACAACAAAAATATATAAATGGGACTTGATCACATTAAGTAGCTTCTGCACAGCCAAGGAAGCAATCAATTGAGCAAAGAGACAACCTACAGAATGAGAGAAAATATTTCCATGCTATACATCCCATAAAGGCCTAATAACCTGACACTATAAGGAACTGAAGCAAAACAGCAAGAAAAAAATCAAGCAACCCCATTAAAAAGTGGACAAAAGACATTAACAGAAGCTTTTCAAGAGAAGAAAGACTAATGACCAATAAACTCATGAAAAAATGCTCACCATCATTAAGGATCAAGGAAATGCAAATCAAAACCACAGGGAAATATTACCCAACTCCAGTGAGAATGGCTTTTATCAAAAAGTCCCAAAACACGAGATGCTGGTGTGGATGCAGAGAGAAAGGAACACTTATACACTTGCAGTGAGACTACAAACTGGTACAACCTCTGTGGGAAGTAGTATGGAGATACCTCAAAGAACTAAAAGTAGACCTACCATTTGATCCAAAAATCCCATTATTGGGCATTTACCCGAGGGCAAAATGTCATTTTATTAAAAAGACACTCATACTCGTATGTTTATTGCAGCAAAATTCACAATCACAAAGATATGGAATCAACCCAAGTGCCACTCAATACTTGAGTGGATTAATAAAATGTGGCATATGTATACCATGGAGTGTTACTCAGCCATAACAAATGGGGAACAAATACATTTTGTAACAACCTGGATAGAACTGGAGACCATTCTTCTAAGTAAAGTATTGCATGAATGGAAAAACAAACACCACATGTACTCACTATTAAACTGGAACGAACCAATCAACACTTATGTGCACATATGGAAGTAAAACTCAATGGAAATCAAGCAGGTGTGGGGGGGACGAGTTGGGTACATGTACACCTAATGTGTACAATGCACACTCTCTGGTGATGGGCACACTTATAACATCGACACAAGGTGTACAAAAAGAAATATATCTAACTAAAACGTTTGTATCCCCATAATATTCTGAAATGAAAAAAGGAATAAAAGGCATCCAAATTGCAATGGAAGTAGTTTTGTTTACATTTCCCTAATGACTAATGATATTAATCATCTTTACATGTACTTTTTGGCCATTTCTATATCTTCTTTGGAAAAATTTCTACTAAAATTCTTTCCCCTTTCTAAGACTTCTTTTAAAAATTTTTTCTAAATTCCCCATCCAGCTTTACTGATGTATAATTGATAAATAAAATAGTATACATTTATAGTGTGCAATGTAATGCATTGACATATGTATCCATCATGAAATGATTACTGCACTGATGGTAGTAAACATATCACTCACCTCACATAGTTATCATTTTGGGGTATGTGTGTGTGTCTGTGTATATAGGTCTGTGTGTAGAAAAGGGTAGAAGATCTACCCCCTTAATAAATTTCAACAATTTCATATAGTATTTTTAAATTTCAGAACATTATGGGGGGTACAAAAGCTTTGGTTGCATAAATCGCCTTTGCACTGCCTGAGTCAAAGCTACATGTGTTCCCATCCCCCAGACAGCATGCACTGCATTCTTTATGTGTGACTTTACCCATCCTCTCCTCCCACTCCCACCTTCCTGACACCCTATGAATGTTAATTCCCATACGTGCACAATAGCGTTGATCGATTAGTGCCAATTTAATGGTGAGTGCATGTGGTGTGTATTTTTCCATTATTACGATACTTCACTTAGAAGAATTGGCTCCAGCTCCATCCAGCATAATACAAGAGGTACTAGTTCATCATTTTTTATGGCTCAGAAATACTCCATGGTATACATATATCACATTTTATTAATCCAGGAATGTATTGATGGGCACCTGGGTTGTTTCCACATCTTTGCAATTGTGACTTGTGCTGCTATAAACGTTAGAGTGCAGATGTGTTTTATATAGAATGTCTTTTTTTCCTTTGGGTAACTACCCAGTAGTGGGATGGCTGGATCAAATGGTAATTCTACTTTTAGTTATTTGAGGTGTCTCCATACTAATTTCCATAGAGGTTGTACTAGCTTGCAGTCCTACCAGCAGTGTATGAGTGTTCCTATCTCTCCACATCCATACCAGCATCTGTTGTTTTGGTACTTCTTGATAAAAGCTATTTTCACTGGAGTGAAGTGATATCTCATTGTCCTTTTGATTCAAATTTCTCCGATGATTAGAGATATTGAGCATTTTTTTTCATGTTTGTTGGCCGTTAGTCCATCTTCTTTTGAAAAGTTTCTGTTCATGTCCTTTGCCCACTTTTTAATGGGGTTGTTTGATTTTTTCCTTGCTGATTTTCCTGAGTTGTACATAGATTCTAGTTATCAGCCCTTTGTCAGATGTATAGCATGGAAATATTTTCTACCACTGTGTACATCGTCTATCCACTCTAATGAGTATTTCCTTGGCTGTACAGAAGCTTTTTAATTTGATCAGGTCCCATTTATTTATTTTTGTTGCTGTTGTGATTGCCTTTTGGGTCTTCCTCATAAATTCTTTCCCTAGGCTGGTGTCTATAAACATTTTTCCAACATTTTCTTCTAGAATTCTTATAGTTTCATGCCTTAGGTTTAAGTCTGTTATCCATCGTGAGTTGATTTTTTCGAGACATGTGAGGAGTGGATCCTGTTTCAGTCTTGTACATGCGGCTATCCAATTTTCCCAGCACCATTTATTGAGTAGGGATTCTTTTCCCCAGTGTATATTTTTGTCTGCTTTGTCAAAGATCAGATGGTAATATGAGGATGGTTTTATATGTGGGTTCTGAGTTCTGTTCCATTGGTCTATGTCTCTGTTCTTGTGCCACTACTATGCTGTTTTGGTGACTATAACCTTGTAGTATAGCTTGAAGTCTGGTAAACTGATGCCTCCCAATTTGTTCTTTTTGCTTAAGATTGCTTTGGCTATATGGGGTCTTCTCTGGTTCTGTACAAATCACATAATTATTTGCTCTAGATCTGAGAAAAATGATGTTGGTATTTTAATAGGGATTGCATCGAATCTGTAGATCACTTTGGGTTAGTACAGACATTTTAACAATGTTGATTCTGCTGACCCATGAGCATGGTATGTTTTTCCACCTGTTTACATCCTCTGCTATTTCCTTCCTCAGTGTTTCATAGTTCTCCCTGTAGAGATCTTTCACCTCCTTAGTTAAATATATTCTTAGGTATTTTATTTTGTTTGTTGCTGTTGTGAAGGGTATTAAGTCTTTGATTTGGTTCTCAGTTTGACTGTTGTTGGCATATGTGAATGGTACTGGTTTGTGTACATTGATTTTATAACCTGAGACTTTGCTGAATTTGTTTAGAAGTGGTGATAGAGGACAACCTTGTCTGTTTCCACTTCTAAGCAGGAATGCTTTCAATTTTTCTCCATTCAGTATGATTTTGGCTGTGGGGTTGTAATATATGGCTTTGATCATTTTTAGCTAAGTCCTGTCTATGTCTATTTTTTAAGTGTTCTTATCATAAAAGGGTGCTGAATTTAACTCCAATCCAGCAGAAGAAAAGAAATAACCAAGATCAGAGCAGAACTAAATTAAAATAATAACAAAAAAACTATATGGAAGATTAATAAAACAAAACTTTGGTTCTTTGAAAAATAAAATTGACATGCCTCTTGCTAGATTAATCAGAAGCAGAAAAGAAAGGACTGTCATAAGCTCAATCAGGAATGAAAAAGGAGAAATTACAACTGATACCATGAAAATACAAAATATTTGAACCAATAGTATGAATACTATATGAAGACTATGAAAATCTCTACACACATAAACTCGAAAACATGGAGAAACTGGACAAATTCTTAAAAACACACATTCTTCCTAGGTTCAATCAGGAAGAGATAGAATTTTTGAACAGACCAATGTCCAGTATCAAAATTGAAGCAGCAGTAAAAAACCTTCCTAAAAAAAAAGTCCCAGACCAGATGGTTTCACACTCAAATTGTACCAGATCTACAAAGAAGAACTGGTGCTTATCCTGCAGAAATTATTCCACAACATTGAGAAGGAAGGAATCCTCCCCAATACGTTTTAAGAAGCCACCATCACCCTGATCCCAAAACCAGGAAAGGACGCAACAAAAAAAGAAAACTACAGAGCAATATTCTTTATGAATATAGATGGAAAAATTCTCAGTAAAATCCGTTCAAACTGAATTCAGGTGCTTATCAAAAAAAAAAATAATCCATCGCGACCAAGTGGGCTTCATCCCAGAGATGCAGGGATGGTTCAACATACACAAATCTATAAATGTAATTCGCCACTAAATAGAAGTAAAAACAAAGACTATATGATTCTCTCAAGAGATGTATACACCAATATTTTGGTGCTAGGTGCCCAAATACTTTCCATTTTTACAATTTACCTCTATTAATATCTATTTGTACATTCTTTTATTATTTTTTAATGGTTACCTTAGATATTACAAAATGTATATTTCACTTATTATAGTCTAGTATAAATTATTACTCTTACCCTCTCCTTGATCATGCTAGAAATTTAGAAATACTTAATTTTCTTTACCACGCTGCTATCCTTTGCATTTTTAGTCTATATACACTTTAAGACTCACAAGACATTACTGTTACTATTTTTAACAGGCTGTATTCAATTAATATTAATTTATATTTGCCAACATATTTACTTTTCCTGTTGCTCTTTGTTACTTAATCCAATTCTATAGTTCCATCCGGGATCATTTTTCTTCTTTGTGAAGAACTCTCTTAAGTATATCTGTTAATGCATTGGTGCTATCAATAAACCCTATTAGGTTTTCTTTGTCCGAATCATCTTTATTTTGCCATTATTTTTTGAAGGGTATTTTTACTATAATTCTAAGCTGGCAACTATTTTTTTTCAGCACTTTAAGAAATAATTCCATTGTCTTTTGGCTTCCATTTTATTTCTATGGAGAACTCAGATGTTGGTCTTATTGTTGCTTCTTCAAAAGAAAGTGTCTTTGTTCTCTAATTTATTTTAAAAATTTATTCTTTGTTTATGGTTTTCAGAAGTCTTACTATGATGTATATTCTCATGTTTTTCTTTGAATTTTTCCTGTTTGGAGTTCATAGACCTTGAAATTGTAGGTAGTTGTTTTTCATCAATTTTGGATAAAAATTACCTCTTCAAGGATTTGTTTTTTCCCATTCTTTTTCTTCTCTCATTCTGGGGCTCTATTATATATATGTTAGACCTTTCTCTGAATTCCACATGTATCTAATGCTCATTTGTATATTTTTATTTATTTTTCCTCTCTTTGTACCAGTTTGGATATTTCCTATATACCTATTTGCCAGTTTACTCTGCATCTCTTATGCTGCATCTCATCTGCTGCTAAACACATGTAGTTAATTCTTAAATCCAGATATATTTTTTTAAGTTACAGAATTTCATTCTTTCTTTTAAAAATATATTCTACTTCTTTAGTGAAAGTCTCTGTCTTATAGAGACAGGGTTTCACTATGTTGCTCAGGCTGGTCTTAAACTCCTGGGCTCAAGGAATTCTCCCACCTTGGCCTCCCAAAGTATTAGGAATACAGGCATGAGCCACTGTGCCTGGCCTAAGTCTCTATCTTTACATTTGTTTTCTCCTTGTTTTCCTCTATTTTCTTGAACATATCAATCACAGTTATGAAAAGTACTTTTTAGCTAACTCCACTATCTGGATCACTTGCTTGTTTATTTCTATTATCTTTTTTCATTCTTTGTTTTTCCATTATATAGCCTCGTATTTTGTTATTTTTGTTATTTTTACTGAATGACAAACATGCTTAAAATTATAGAGGCTCAAAATTATCTTCTTCTAGAGGGGGTGCATCTACTGATTTGCTGGGAAGTTAGAGATAACCTTAAATAAATCAGAGGGTGAGGCAAGGCTGTGTTAGAGTCCTGGAAAGGATTAGTCCACATCTGGTTCACTTCTGGTCCTCTGGAACTTTCACGTGAGTGCCTGGAATATTCTTCATGGTACTGTCACCCTGGAAAGTACTAAACTCAAATTTTTGTTTCAGGAGACTGTGGAAACCCTGTTATTCTTTTTCAGAGGTTTTCTGTTTAATATTTCTTCCGTCTGACTCTGAGAAGCCTCAGAATTTGGCAAATGTTCTGATGAGAAAACTGGCCATGTGCTTAAGAACCTCAGAGTCTTCACCAAAAGGTCTGTGGTTTCTTTTTCCCTCATCGGCAATTTGCTGTTGCTATATGTTAGGCACAAGGGACATGCTTAAAACAAAGTGTTTCAGAAAGACTGAAAATAAAGGTCTAGAATGCTTTATATTAGGCAAGTTATAACTAAAAGAATATTATAGCAGAGTAATTTTAATCAATATGGAATTATCGAAACATCATGGAAGAGAATTAGAAATCAATCCCAAAGAGATAGACATTCCCCATGCTTTTGGAATTGAAAAAAAAAAAAAAAGAAAATGAAAAACTTCATGAATATAGAGTAAATAAAATAATCCATGGGCCAAAAAGAAAGAATGCAAATTACAAAATATTAAGAATGAAGGATGTATCAGTTGGGGGGGACTCTGCTTTGGTTCCTGGCCATAGGGAGGTGTGGTAGACAGAATTCTAAAATGACTTCCAAGATTCTCACCCTCTAGCGTACATGTCCTATATAATACCCTACCCTAATGTGGGTGAAGCCTATGAAATGATGGGATATCATGTCTATGATTAGTTGCTAATTAGCTGACTGGAACTTAATCAAATGAGAGATTATTTTGGGCGGGTATAACCTAATCAAGTGAGCCCTTAAAAGAGGGTGAAGCATCAGAGAGACATTATCCTGCTGATTTCAGGAGAAGAGAGCAAATAGTCATGTTATAAACTGCCTATGGAAAGGGGTGGCCTCTCAGAACTGAAAGCTGACACAGACCAACAGCTAGCCAGTAACTTGAGACCTCAGTCACATACCTTCAAGGAACTTAATTTTTCCAAAACATGGAATGAACACAGAAGAGTACCGTAGGCCCCAGATGGGAACTGCATCGCTGACTGACACCTTGACTGCAGCTTTGTGAAACTCTGAGCAGAGTACCCTAATGGGTGAGGGAAAAATACAAGTTCCCCACCACACAGGAAGGAACACTGTGTTAACTGAGAGTGCTCAAAAAATTGTTACAAAATAGATTAGGAAAATACCAAAGATAACTACAAGGCACAAGAGATGAGCCTTAGCATTTCCTTGAGGTGACTTACTTAAACGAGTCCTAAGTGCTTTAACTGTTTTATAGTATCCTTTAGCTAATTGTAATTCTAAAATCCTCATCTAATAGAGAATTATATTATCATTTACATAACATGTGTTATATGAAGGCACATGATCATTGTACTGCACATGCTTAATCTGTTTTATATGTGAACATGGGATGATTCAATGAAAGAGCTCTGCATCACTCACTAAAAAGGGATTTAAGGCAACAGAACAGGGAGACTTTGAGGATTTTACTCTCCGGAGAGATCCTGTGCAGGCTGAGAATGAGTGCTCTGTGTGAGTAACCTCTAACAAACTCATTTAACTCGCCAAGCTGGACTTGTCTGAGTCATTCTTTGGTCTCTCAGTACCATCTCAGTTTGGAGGGTGGTTTTTATACCGGAATGGATTTTCCTCAAACAGTAGGCCATGCCCATACTCCTGATCAACGGAAACTGAGATAATGAGTGTTTTTAAGACAATAAGATTATGGTAATTTGTTACACAGCAATAGAAAATTAATACAGCATGCCTCTTGTTTCTAGACACTATCCTGGGTGGGCAAAGATATGCAGTTGCCATTCAAGTACAGACAATGAAGTCCTGGCCTCTGGCTAGCTGCTTGAGATCCATTTCCTAGTCTTTGGCCCTCCTGTTGGGTATGTTATGCCCTCATTCCATTAGTGGTGTTAAGGCCCGGTACTGACCAGTCTTCATGAGTGATGCAGTGTTAATACCCAATTCCTTCAATCTCATCCAAATGTGTATCTTTCTCTATTTCTAGATCACAGAGAATTTACTTTCTTGTTTTAAAATATGCTATGCATTTCAAAAAATCATTTGAAATAGTATATCTACCATCTTTGTGTATTTGAAGTTAGAGGGGGACATTTATTCATGTGTGTCATTTGACATGTAGGTCCAGAAATCCCAAAGCACTAAAAGTAAGAATCCTCAATTTGTAATAAATAGGCCAATAAAATAGATTATCTTAAGTAAAACAGTATCTTGTAAAATGTTGTACCTTGGAGGAGTCAGGGTCTGCTCTAGAAACTCCTCGATTTTAATGAAGTCTGTTTTCAACTCCTTGTTGTATACCAGGAAGGGAGGATTGGTACCCGGGGCTAAGTCCTTCAGCTCTTCAGGTTTTCTATGGTTGTTAAAAATAAGCAGAATTAGGCCTCTAGGTAAAGTCCACACTATGAAACACCAACATGGTATTGGTGTCTACCCATCTCAATCCCCAGCATTTAACATGTTCTGATTTCTCTTACCTGGTCATGTCAACAGTAGTCACATTGAATTTAACTCCTTTAAGCCAGAGGATCATGAAAAGGCGCTGGCAAAAGGGACAGTTTCCAATACTCTCCCCATCACTTCCAGCCTATTAAGATAAAGAAAGGCCTCAATCCATTTGTTTGTTCAACAAGTATGTATTCAGTACCTACTGGGAAATGAGCTAGTTGCTGGAGACAATGTTGAAGCCCTTAATCTCATGAATTCTACCATCTATGGGCAGAGAGAGACGATGAATCAAATAATCTCATTATATGTAAAATTACAAGTGTGGTGAGTACATAATAATATGAATAATAAATTTTATATATTACCAGAATTTATATAATCATTTCCTCTTGATGGACATTTAGGACATTCCAAAATTTTTGCTGCTCTAAATACTTCAGCAACAAACATTTATGGGCATATAACTTGTTCTACTTCTGAGATTATATCTTTAGGGTTAATCTTTAAAATGAGAATGCTGAGTAAAAAGTATGCAAATTTTCCACTTTGCTACAGCCTGCAAAATTGCCTTCCTAAAAGGTATCTTTCCATATGTCCATTGACCATTTCCTTATTTTGTGAATTGCTTGTTCATGACAGTTTTCCATTTTCCTATTAAGGTAATGACTTTGTCCTCATTGTTTGGAAAAATTATTTGTATACTAAAGACATTTACTCTTTGTGATACATGTTACATGCAATTTTAAAAACATGTTAAGTAAAATTTAAATTTACATAATATCTATTATTCTTTTCCTTCATGTAGTCTGGTTTTTCTGATCTGTTTATATACATCGAGGTAACAAAAAACTTATTTTATTTTTGTATTTTGCTTTGCTATAAAGATCTTGTATTGTGTACCATTATGGCTTCATTTTTGCCTTTGTTTCACATATTTGGAATTTATTTCAATGTAAGAGGTGTATCAGGACTTCCGCCTTAGTATTTTTACTTTTTACAAATAGTTCATAGTTGACTTACACCATATATTTAAAAAATTCATCTTTCCTCTACTGATCGAAACCAACACATTTTTATGCTCTGAAATTTTATATGTACTTGAGTTTATCTGTGAACCTCTATTCTTCATTAATTCACTCATTACCCAATGAATATTCACTGAACAAATACTTGTGTGTTTATTACATACCATACATTATACATAAAGTAAAACTAGATAGTAAAATAGAAATACTCCCCAAAATTAACTCTCAGTTTTAAACGGAGATAAATTCTAGGATGGAAGAAAGTGTTTTATGAGTGTGTAACAGGGAAACCCAGAGAAATCTATGTGTGGTCTGTCAGGGAAGGCCTTTCCTGAGCAAGTGGCATTAAACTGAATACCAGGGATAAGTAAGAGTTAATTGAGTGAATGGGCATGAAGAGGGCATTCTAAACAGAGGGAATAGCTCATGAACAGGCTTTGCAGTAGGCTTGAGCAAGACATGTATAAGGAACTGAAAGAAGGTCAATGCGATTCAGGGAGAGAAGACAAAAATTCAATAAGCTGGGATACACAAAGCTAAAGTCTTCTGCCTTTCTAAAGAATTATTAATTCTATGCTTCATATGGAACTAGAGAAGACCCCATATAGTGAAAGCAATCTTAAGCAAAAAGAACAAATTGGGAGGAATCAATTTACCAGACTTCAAGCTATACTACAAGGCTATAGTAACTAAAACAGCATGGTACTGGCACAAGAACAGAGACATAGACCAATGGAGACGAACTCAGAACCCAGATATAAAACCATCCTCATATAACCACCTAATTTTTGACAAAGCAGACAAAAACATACACTGGGGGAAAGAATCTCTATTCAATAAATGGTGCTGGGAAAATTGGATAGTCACATGTAGAAGACAGAAACAGGATCCGCACCTCTCACCTCTCACCAAAATCAACTCACAGTGGATAACAGACTTAAACCAAAGACATGAAACCGTAAGAATTCTAGAAGAAAATGTTGGGAAAACTCTTATAGACATTGGCCTAGGCAAATAATTTATGAAGAAGACCCGAAAGGCAATCACAGCAACAGCAAAATAAATAAATGGTACCTGATCCAATTAAAAAGCTTTTGCACAGCCAAGGAAACTATCATGAGAGCAAACAGACAACCTACAGAATGGGAGAAAATATTCAGATGTTACACATCCGATAAAGGGCTAATAACTAGAATCTATATAGAACTCAGGAAAATCAGCAAGACAAAAATCAACCAACCCTATCAAAAAGTGGGCAAAGGACATGAACAGAAACTTTTCAAAAGAAGATAGACTAATGGCTAACAAACATATGAAAAAATGCTCAACATCTCTAATCATCAGGGAAATAAAAATTAAAACCACAATGACATATCACTTATCCACATTGAGAATGGCTTTTATCAAAAAGTCCCAAAACGATAAATGTTGGTGTGGATGCAGAGAGATAGGAACACTCATACACTTCTGGTAGGACTGCAAGCTACTACAACCTCTGTGGAAAGCAATACGGAGATACCTCAAATAGATACAAGCAGATCTACCATTTGATCCAGCAATCCCATTACTGGATATCTACCCAAAAGAACAAAAGGCATTCTATAAAAAAGACATCTGCACTAGAATGTTTATAACAGCACAGTTCACAATTGCAGAGATGTAGAAACAACACAAGTTCCCATCAATCCATGAGTGGATTAATACAATGTGGTATATGTATACCATGGAGTTCTATTCAGCCACAAAAAAATAGTGATCTAGCACCTCTTGTATTACACTGGATAGAGCTGAAGTCCATTCTACTAAGTGAAGTATCCCAAGAATGGAAAAACAAGCACCACATGTACTCACCATCAAATTGGTATAACTGACCAACACTTAAGTACACATATAGTAGTAACGTTCATCAGGTGTTGGGTAGATGGTAGGTGGAGGAGGGGATGGGTATATACACACCTAATGGGTGTGGTGCACCCATCTGGGAGATGGACACGCTTGAGGCTCTGACTCAGGCGGGGCAAGGGCAATATACATAACCTCAACATTTGTACCCCCATAATATGTTGAAATTAAAAAAAATTTTAAAAAAAGAAAATGAAAAATGCCTTGTATCCAAAACATATAATAATATGAATAAGGAATTCTTACAACTCAGCAAACTACCCAACTTTAAAAATGTGCAAGAGATTTGAACATTTTACAAAGGAAGATATACAGATGATAAATAAAGGACACAAAAAGATGCTCAACATCATTAGTCATCAGGAAAATAAAAATTAAAAACACAAACAGATACCATTGTAAACACATTAGAATAACTGAAATGAGAAAGACTGACCATACCAAGTGTTGGCAGGGATATGGAGAAACTGATATCACCAAGAATTATGATAGGAGTAGTACTGGAAAGAGTGACAATAATTCTCAAGAAATAAGGGGGAATGACTTGGGGTTTGGAAATGATGTTGAGGAGGGTTAGTGAGTGGTTTCATCTGATGTTATGAGACTCAACCTAAGTATTTGTCTGGACTAGGGAGGTAGAATAGGCTGGAAACAACAATGAAGTGCAAGAATACCTAAAGGACAACCACTCCAACTCCAGGCTCAATGGTAAGAAGAATGAGGAAGAAAAGTCAATCACTTCTTGAGAGACCTATACCTAATGTAGTGTACTCATGGGAGACCCAGGTTTTTAGACACCTCAATCTTAACATGTTCCAAACTGAATTCTAACCCTTCCTCTTTACTCCACACAAATTGACAAATTACCTACCTCTTAACCTACTCTTTTTTTTGGCTCCTAATCTTGTGAATGGCATTGCCATCTGCTATGGGTTGAATCGTGTGCCCCTCCAAATTCATACGTTAAGGCCCTAGCCCCCAATGCGATGGTATTTGGAGATGGGGCCTTTGGGAGGTGATTAGGTTTAGATGAGGTCATGAGCATGGGGCCCCATGATGACATTAGTATCCTTATAAGAAGAGACACCAGAGAGCTTGTTCTCTCTTTACCATGTAAGGACACAGCAAGAAGTTGCCTGTCTACAACCCAAAAAGAGAGCCCTGACCAGACTCAGTCATGTTGGCATCTTGATCTTGAACTGATAGCCTCTGGAACTGTGAGAAAATAAATTTTTGTTGTTTAAGACACTCAATCTGTGGTATTTAGGTATGGCATCCTAAAGTGTCATCCACTCAATTGCCCAGGCTAGAAAATTGGGAATCATCTTTTTGCTTCACCCCCAACATTGAATCCAACACTATTTCTTGTCGGTTTTACCTACTAAATATTTCTGAAATGAGTTAATTTCTCTCCTTTTCCATGGTCCTTCCTTCCTTCTCCTTCCTTCCTTCCTTCTTTCTCTCCTTTCCTCCTTCCTTCCTTCCTTCCTTCCATGTTTATTGATGCTTAATATCTTTCAGGTTTTGTTAGGTGATAGCTATCCATGTCCAAGCCATCAGCATCTCTCATATCTTGGACCTAATTTTTTTCACCTTTGTTTGGGTCACTTAGCCTCTAGTCTGTAGCCTATAGAAGGAAATACAAGGTTCTTTATCTTACAGCTGCTCTGATCTGTTATTTGTAGGAATATTAATGTCCAAGAAACCCTGGACATAATTTCAATTTGTGGGAAAATTTTTCTTCCCTGGAAGTGGGTGTGACGGAAGAAATGATATTTATTGTTGCTCTTTTGTGATGACAGAGAGTGAAGAAGTATGGGAAGAGGCAACCAATCTGGCAGCTGCATTTATTTTGTAGTAAAAATCAGGCTAAAGATCCAACCAGAACAGGGTATAGTGAGTGGAAACATTATTAGGGGTGGGAAGCAGGAAAAAGAATGGAGTCTGATAATAGATATGGCAGGAAGGGTGGATCGCCTTTGGCAAAAGGAGAGTCAAAACACTGAAGTGTAGGGGAAATGCAGTCAAGTTTTATAGGAAAACTGAAGATTTTTTTCTGCTTATGTTATGCTGATTTAAAGTGCCATCACATAAAATTTAAAGATATAAATTCCCTAGCCCAATTGACAAATTACCTATCTCTTAAGTATCTTTAGTTGGCAAAGACAGGATGTGGTCATTCACTAAAACAATTTTTTCTCTTCGTGTTTGTAATCTAAGTTTCTAAACATGAAAAATAATAATAGCAGTAATAGCTAACATTTATTGAGTGTTTACTATGTTACCAACTACTATGCTTTACATACATGTTTTGTTTAATCCTCACAATGAGGATTGTGAGGAAGGTTCTGTTATTACCCCTGTTTTATAGGTGAGGAAATTGAGGCTCAGTACACTTAGCTAGTCAAAAGTTGATCACATAACATCTCACTTGGCAAATCCTGGACTGACTGTCTCCTCTGGAATTCGCTCTCTTAAATACTGTTTTCTCTCACTTGATAGTTTTATTTAACTTTTCTTTTAATAAGTCTTTATGTTAGTCTTTATGATAGCTCTAAGAGAGTTTGAAAATGGTCTGAACATTCAGAGAAGAGTATCATCTCTTCCCTCTTTCCTATACGCTTTAAAAAAAGTTTTTGACAAAAGTATTACATTCAGAATTTTGGCAAAATGTTAGGTTCCACAATTTTAGGTACAAATTGGCCAAAACTTAATTTTAGAGTGTTTGACAAAGAATGCAAACATTCCATTTAACGATGAACAACAAACCAATAAGATGACCCCTGCATTTAGAAAAAACAAAATCTGTGTTATAAAATTCTTTGTTCTTAGTTACTGGATATAAACTTTGCCCAAATCAATCAGAGCTGAAAGGCAATGTTTTCACTGACTATGTGGAACACCTAGGTGGTATGATATGGATTCTTAATTGTGACAGAAGAGTGCTTAATCTCAAAGTGAAACAAAAACCTGGACCAGATGATGCTCAAGGTTTTTCCAGAAAATCTATAATTGTATCAATGTCCTTAGATAAGCTTATATCTAAATCATTGTATCTGATAAAATTCTGGAAAATTTTACTAAAAAGTTTCACTCAACTAAAAACAATCAAATAATATTAGACATAGTTATTTTAAGGGATTGGAATTATAACTCTTCCATACACTAGCTATGTGACCTTGGACAAAGTTACTTAGCTATTCTTTGCTTTAGTTTCTGTGTCCATAAAATAAGGTTAATAATAAACCAGATAGCACAGTGCCTACCATATAGTAAGTACTCAAGAAATGGTTACTTTAAACTGAAAGTTATTATTTAATTTGAGATTTGCTCATCCAATGTGTGATTTGCTAAACTCTCCTGTCCAGAGTACAGCCCAAATATGGGAAGCATATGAAGATCTTCCTCCTCTTTATCAAAGAAGGATCAATGCCAGCAATGGATTTGAGGAGTCTGATTAAATTCAATAAACAACAGTTCAGACAAAAGGAACACTTTAGTCACTTTATGAAGAGACATTACCTCTGGTTTGGAATTAGTAGATGTAAAAAGCCAGTTAGGAAATTAAAGTCTCCTTTATATCCTGTCTGAGCAGTCACATGTTTTGCTATAATCCAGAGATAGGAGAAGTAGTTCTTATGCCTCATAGTCCAGCAAACACTTAATTGGATTACCCTGCTATTCAGGAATTCAAGGGTCTGTCTCTTATAATTTTGAAAAGACATGTTGATAATGTCCTTGGTATATATATATATATATATATATATATATATATATATATATATGACCAGTTGTTGAATAATCTAAAATGGCTGTAAAAGTATTACTTTGGCCAACAGGTATTTAACTCAACATTTGTCAAGTATAACTTATTTTATGTCTTTGTAAGCCACCATGAGGCTGAATAGTTATAAAGGCAAGTTACTTAAACTTTATTGCTGTGGTTTACTTATCTAGAAATGATGAGAACAACATTGCTATGATACTGTAATTACTAAAATTATAATAAAATTGTAATAACTACTACTATCACTACTACTAATATTAATAACAACTTATCTCCCAAATTGTTTTTAAGACTAAATAAGGTAATATATGTAAAGTGTTTATAAAAGGGCCAGGCACAATATAAAAGTTTGTTACTATTATTATCCTGAGTACTTCCAACAGTCAATGAAAATAGAGGGAAAAACTAAATGGTTAATGTAAACGAGGATTCAATTTCTACTTGGAATAACCCCTATAAATTCTTTTTCTCTTGATGAGCTAATTTGGAAACACATGTTTCCTTTTCCTGCTTTAGGGGTTTTCCAAAGTGCTTTTCTGAAAAGTTATGACATGTTAAAAAAAAAAAAAAAAGAAAAAAAACCTCCAAGGCAAATCAAAAAGAGGAAGCAGAGCATTCTAAAATGTCTCCTTATCACATAACAGGCACATAGACTCCTGATTTTTTTCTCCCACAGATTCCATGTGACCCTGCTGTGATGTTTGTCCATTGTGGAAGAAGCTTACAAAGTTCTGCCTGGGCTATGTGTGGGAATGGGTTTTTCAAGACATTCTTAGCCCTCTCTTCCACCTATTCAGGCTTTCCAAAACCCTCTTTCATAAAACACAGATTGTGAGAGCCATAAAGCCCTTCAGGATCATTCTGTCAGACTCCTTTATTATATAGCTGGAGAAACAAAATTCTGGAGGGAGGGATGGATTTTTTAAAGGTTACATAGGAAGCCGCTGAGAACACAATTTAGTTGCTCTGCTACCAACCAGTCTAGTGTTCTTTCTACGTGATAGAAATCACTTTGCCTTTTTCAGATGAGAATCTGTTTTCTTGTCATCTAAGAGAAGCCACACACTGAGGCATTCTTCTAGGACTCAGAGTAGGAAAATAATTACAAAATCTTTCTCATCTCAAGTCTAAATGTTGAGATTTTTTTTCAAGAAGCCAAAGTCCAATGTCAAGAAATAAGATATTCTGTATGCAGTTATAATAGCTGGAAAACTTACCTTCACGAAAAGCTCAATATCAGGGTCTGCTTGAGTGCTGGGCCTCAGGCCTGCCATCTTTCTGTCTTTACTGCCAGTTGCTAGGCCCCTGTCTCTTGCAGAGTCCACAATATTTGTAGACCCTTCTTCCAATTTTATCCAAAAGCTCAAATAATGTTGGTATTTGAAGAGGAGAGAGAGTCTATCTTGCAGCAGACTGCGTAAGACATAGGTCCAGTCTCTTCTCTCAAAGGGTGGGATGCAGAAAATTGTAGACGCTTAAGAGCAGCTCTTGAATTTGTTTTACTTCTTCCTCCTGAGCCAACATTTGAATCAAGGAGGAGCCAAAGGGGTGTGTGTAAACCGGCTGGCTAGAAGGGTGGGGGTGTTTCCAGAGAAGCTTCAATGCCATGAGTCAGCATAGGAGAAACAAATACACACAAACACACACATGCAGTGCTGGCTTCTACATATCAAGCAGACCAGATGTTCTTTAGAGTCTCCTTTTGAGTCCTGGGCTCCATGCCCAGAAAAAAGGCCTCTTATTTCTGTTCCTGTAACCTGACAGCTCTTCCAAGAAAAGAGCCAGAAATGACTTGGATTTTTATCATTGAAAAGGATGTTTATCCAATGTCTAAAAGAGGGCTAAAAAAATTGTACTTCATCAAATGTCTCCACCCCCAATTCTACTGCTCACACAGTCAGATTTCTGTGCTGGGTTGCAAATTTCACTTCTCTCTATAACCAAGGGAACGTTCACTGTGGTGGTTGAGTCTGGGGCCTTGTTCAGTGTGCCCCATCTAGTCCTTTATTTCTTGGAAGTGTGGACTGGGACAGATCACTTCCTTGTTTTGGCATCTGTTATCAGGAACCATAAGTAGTTCTTCTTGTCAACCCTGGAAACAGCAGTAAAGTATCCAAAGTGACTACACAGTGTCTATGATGTTTCTAGCAGCTGTGTTTTCTGCCCAACGGGGCTAGGGCCGTGGACCCCTGGATTAGTAAAACTGTTTGGTGGGAACAGTCTCTTCCTGCTTGGAGCCAAACTGAACATAGATTCACCGGTTGGGCACCACGGTAACCCTCTCTCTACAGCACCAAATGTCCCCCACACTCACACGGGCTGTACATTCACCTGCTATTGCCCTGTGAAAAGATTTACAGGGTCAAGAGGCTCTTGGAAAAAACCTAGCCTGATCCATACCTGCAGGTTCTAGGCAAGGGGTGGCTGATATGAAGGTGGGTGTTGTTTTGGGTGAGGGAGAGACCTGATGATTTCCCAGATGGTCTGAAAAGTGAGAGTGAAATTGTGCTGGGCATCTGTTGAGCCAACCTTGAGGGTGAGTTTAGGACTGACTGTTTGGCGGGACTTGGTGACTGCTTTGTTTAGCCATATTTTTACACTATTTATCGTACTCTATTTGTTCATTCTGAAGACAATCAATTAACGCTTACTCTGTGCCTGGATGTTGATCCACTGACTGAGACAGGCAGCATAGGAGGACAGGAAGTTTGGGAGGACATCAAGAATTCAACTTTAAGCCCACTCAGTCTGATGCATCTTCACCTTTCCCTTACTCTCTATATCTAAGGAATACAAATCTTGTCACTTCTATATACTATTTTAAGAATCCATCCACTTCTCTTTACCTCCAGTGCTATTCCAAATTTCAAGCCAGCAACATTCTTTTTAAATTGATTTTAAAATTTTTATTTTAAAAGACCAAGTCGTCACTTGACTCTCAGGTCTCAAGGGAAAACCACTATCCTTACTACCACCACACCACCACTGCAACAACAACCAACAAGGGTCTAATAGCCTCTGTATTTTTCACTGATCTTTCCTTACGCTGGTACCAGACTGGATAACTGCTTTATAGTTAAGTTTTTAAATCAGGAAGTGAAAGTCCTCCCACTTTGTTCTTATTTTGCAAAATTATTTTGGCTATTTTGGGTTCTTTTCACTTCCAGGTAAATTTTAGGGTCAGCTTTTATAGTTCTGTAAAAACACTTGGTGGAATTTTAATAAGGAATGTGTTGAATCTATACTACAATTTGAGGAGTACTGCCATCTTAGTAATATTGAGTTTTTAAATCATGAACATAATCTCCTATCCATTTATTTAGGACTTCTTTATCTTTCCTTAACAATATTCTCTAGTTTTTATTGTGCATCTTGTACTTCTTTTGATAATTTTATGCCTAGGCGTTTTATTTTTTGATGCTATTACGAATAAAAATGTTTTCCTAACCTCATTTTTGAATTGGTCCTGTCAGTATATAGAAATAAAATTGATTTTTAAAAAGAAATTTTTATTTAGGAATAATTTCAGATTTACAGAAACGTTGCAAACATACTACCGAGAGTCCTTGCATCCTCCTTACCCAGTTTTTCTTATCATTAATAATACCTAATGGGTACTGTGTGCACCATCTGGGGGATGGGCATGCTTGTAGCTCTGACTCAGATGGGGTAAAGGCAATATATGTAACCTAAACCTTTGTACCCCTGTAAAATTCTGAAATAATAAAAAATTAAAAAATAAATATCTTACATTACTATGGTACAGTTATTAGATCTAAGAGACTCACATTGTTACATTACTATTAACCAAATTTTGGACTTTATTTGGAATTCACCATTTTTTCTACTAATATTCCTTTTCTATTCCAAACTCCCTTCCAAGAAATCACATCACATTTAGTTACCATTTCTGTACAGTGTTCTCTCATCTGTGACAGTTCTTATTCTTTCCTTGTTTCTCATGACATTGGCAGTTTTGAGGTACTGGCCAAGTATTTTGTAGAATACCTCTATTTGGGTTTATTTGATATCTTTCTCATAATTAAACTAGGGGTTATTGGTTTAAAGAAGAATACTACAATGGTGATGTTCTTTTCTTATCACATCATATCAAAGGGTACATGCTATCAACATGACTTATCACTGGTGATGGCAACCTTCATTATTTGCCCAAGGTGGTGTTAGCTGGGTTTCTCTATGTAAAATTATTATTTGCTCCATCCCTTTCCACACTCCATTCTTATGAAGCAAGTAACTAAGTCTAACTCACACTTAATATTGGGGAGGGAGATTAAGATTTGCCTTCTGGAGTGGTTTATATCTACAAAAATTATTTGGAATTCTTCTCTAAAATTCGTCTCTGCTGGCCCATTTTATTATGTATTAAATTATTTATATTAGTATGGAATCATGTATATATATTTTATACTTTGGGTTGTAATCCACTACTACATTATTTATTGCTCAAATTGTTCCAGCTTCTGCCATTGGGAGACATTTCGGTTTGTCTCCTGTATCCCTTAGACATACCCTATCCTTTTACTTATTTTCTTTAGCACTTCCTTACTCTCTTGCACTGCAAGATGCTCCCAGTTTATCTTGTATTTTCCTTGCCCCAAGTCATTTTTCCAAAGAGCCCTGGTTACTTTTATTAGAGAACGGTATTTAGAAACCAGTATCTGCATGCTGGGTGTGCTCATCACTAAAGGGATGTCACCATTTCTAGGTGTTCCCAGTGGATAGAGTTAGGAAATCTCTATATGTGTACTAACCCACATATATACATTCATCTACAACTGTTTCTGTATCTATTAATCTGTATAAATATTAATATAAACATAAGTTTATACTAACATTTCCAACTCTAATTCAGCATCACATGATTTATATATCATTTTTGGTTGAGTGTCTGTTCAGATCTTTTGCTAATTATTTTATTAATTTTTTTCTCATTGAGTTCTTAAAGTTTTAAGTTTAAGATACACCTTATATCTAGGTATGAGTCTTTTATCAGACATATGATTTGAAAACACTTTATTCCAATCTGTAGTTTGTCTTTCCATTCCCTGAACAGCATATTTCATAAGACAAAAGTTTTAAATTTTGATAAAGTCCAACTTATTAATTTTTGCTTTTATAAATGAAAAGACAGGAAAAATATTCATTACCTTGAATTAGAGTTCTTAGACAGTCATGTCTAAGAACTCTAATTCAAGGTAATGAATATTTTTCCTGTCTTTTCATTTAGGAGTTTTTTTTTATTGTTTGTTATTATAGGGGTACAGATGTTTAGGTTATGTATGTTGCCCTTGCCCCCCCTTCCCCCCCAAGTCCCAGTTTCAAGCGTGTCCATCTCTTGGATGGTGCGCATTGCACTCTTTACATAAAGACTTATGATTCATTTTTACTTAATTTTGGTGGAAAATATGCAGTAAATCTTGAGGTTCATTTTTTCATCATATGAATCTCCAATTGTTATAGCACCATTTGTTGAAATGATGATTCTTTCATCATTGACTTGCCTTTACATCTTTGTCAAAAATATTTAACTATATTTACATGGGTCCGTTTTGGGTTCTCTATTCTAGTACATTGAGGTATTTGTTTATACTTAACTTTCTTCAATACTACACTGTCTGGATTATTGTAGCTTTATAGTACATCTTGAAATTGAGTAATTTGAGTCTTCTGACTTTGTTTTTCCTTTTCAGAGTTGTTTTAGCTATTTTAGTACCTTTGCCTTTACATATAAATTTTAAAATCGGCTTGTGAATATCTGTGAAACGATGAATTTTGATTGGAATTTTATTGAATCTGTAGATCAAATTGGGGAGAATGGACATCTTAAGAATATTGTCTTCTAATCCACAAACATGACATATCTCTCAATTTAATTAGACCTCATTTGACCTCTTATACTGGTGTTTTGTAGCTTGTCACATACATATCTTGCACATATTTTGTTGGAATTTCACCTAAGGAGTTCATTTTTGGGGTGTTATCACAAATTCCATTTTCTTAATTGAAATTCCAATAATTTATTCCTAGTATACAGAAATGAAATTTTTTTGTATATTGACCTTGTATCTTGTGACCTTGCTAAACTTAACTTATTATTAATAGTTACAGGAGCTTTATTGTAGATTATTTGGCATTTTCTAAATAAAGAGATTTTTTCCTTTTCTAATATGCATGCCTTTTATTTATTGTCTTATTGCACTAGCTAGGACTTTCAGTACAATGTTTCATAGTATTGGTGAGAAAGGATATCTGCCTTGTCCCCAATCTTAGTGGAAAATCACTCAGTTGTTCACTGTAGGTTTTACGTACATAGCCTTTATTAGGTTAAGGCTAATATTCTATTCTTAAGTTGTTGAGGGTTGTTATCGCTAATAAATATTTAATTTTGTTGAATTTTTTAGCATTAATTTATATGGTCATTTGGTGTTTCTTATTTAGTCTGACAATATGAGAATTACATTTATTGATTTTTTAATGTTGAAGCAGCTTTGAATTCCTGGCATAAACCCCACTTGATCTTGATGTATTATCTTTTTTATATATTGCTAGATTTAATTGGCTAATATCTTAATAAGAATGTTTGTATCTATGTTCATGAGCGATATTGGCCTTTAGTGTTTTTTTTTTGAAATTATAAAAATATTCTCCTTTGAGAATCTAACGAGTTCTCAGAACTAGTTGTTAGGTAACATGGCGAGTGAATCAACTCCTGTTAATTTGGAATGTCTATACATCAAATTTACACACAATAAAAATAGATTTGTACTACCCTGGTAGCCTACTGATGATCGTAAAACAGGAATTATTCTTTTAAAAACTGAACAGCTTAAGAGGACGGACAAAAATATGCACATTTCCAGTTGTTCTTCATTCACTCAACCAACATTCACTGACACTCTGCTGTGCACTGAAGGCAGGCACAGTGGGGGCCAGACAAATACAATTTCTGCCCTGAAAGAGGTCCCCTTCTACCATGGGAGACAGACATATTAGCAGACAATGCTAATACCAGGTAAGCACAAGGGGTCTGTGGGAGCTCAGAACAAGGGTACCTACACCAGTCTTTTGCAGGCAGAACTATTGTTTTGAAACCAGGAGATCTATTCCAATGCCTCCTAGTACTCTCTTGCTTAATAGTTCAAGACAATGGAAGCTTGCACCAAGCCAGTAAAGGCAGAACCATCAAGAACTCAGATGCCACACAGAATAAAAGTGTGAGTCACTTCATCAGAAAGAATGTTGTCCTGCTGAGGGTGCAGAGAGTAAAAGAAATCTGGAATGGGTAGTGAAAGATGACAGCTTTGCTTACCAAGTCTCACACCCAGATACAGCTAAAAAAAATTTGGCCTTCTATTTGTTTCTTTTCCCACCGTTTCCCCTGTTTCCTTATGAAGGAACTCCACAGGGGCTGTTTTAAGTTTCAGGTCAGAGTATGACCAAACTGCCATCTACCAAAAATGTTGGAGACACAAACATTTCACCTCTTCTCTAAATGATTATTAATGATATAAAAGAAAACTTAATGTTTGATATTGCGTCTGATCACTGTACTGATCTAACTTTAATAGATGTTAATGTGCTTTATTTTCAAAGGAAAAATCATATGCAAATAGATATAATTTCACCTATTCATTTCTACCATATGTTTATTTCTTTACCTTATCCTACTGAATTAGGCTAAACTTCCAAAATAAGATTTGTTGCAATTGTGATAACAAATAAGCCCATCTTGTTCTTGACTTTCATGGGAATGCATCTGGTGTTTCACTGGAAAACTTCGATCTTTTTCTATGAAAATACTACTCTAGAACAGTTCAATTAATGTAGGAATTTTTAATTTAATCAACAGTAGATGAAAAAGATACTTGAGCATTGTACCTTATTTAGAGACAGATACTTGATGGCTTTTTCCAATCCTTTTGTGGTTACTGGTATTCTCATTTGTGATACCTTGAGTGAACTGCTGTAAATGTGTAGAGTCTTACCTCCCTTCCCATGCCACATATCTGTATCTGTATACACACATACATGTCTTTCTCTCTCTTTATCAGATTTGGCAAGTGGTTGTCTATTCTATTGGTTTCTCAAAGAATCAACTCTTGGTTTTTAAAATCAAACATGGTTTTGAAAGAGCTGTTTCTAATTCATTAATTTCTGCTCAAACCTTTAAAAATTCTCCTTTACTTTCTTTTGGTTTGTTTGTTTCCTAGAATCTAGAGTTGAATTCCTAGTTCATTTATTTTTGAACTTTGTTTTTCAGAGATAAGGATAACTTACTTATCATTTATTAACCATTCTCATGAGGTTTATTCCTTTAGCAAACAGTCATTGAGTTCTGATACAGGAATGGGCAAACTATAGCCCGCGAATTTGGCCTGCAGTCTGCTTTTGTGTGGACTGTGAGTTACGAATGGTTGTTACATGTTTAAAGGATTACAAAAACACAAACAAAGAAGAGTATGCCACAGAGACCACCTGTGGCCTGTAAAGACTAACATGTTTCTATCTCTCTGGCCCGTTACAGAAAAAGTTTGTGGACTGGACTCCTGGTCCATTCTAATGGCAGTAGAGATACCTAGACAGTTAACATTAATCCTTACTACCGGAACCCTTTGGATCCCAGAGCTTGCCTAAATTTACTAATTTCAGTCTTGATCATCTTCCTCGGTCATGGTTCTCGAATGTCTTTGTACCATCCACATATAAAATATTCTTTCATAAGCAATGTTTCTCATCATAGGTGCACCTCATAACGGGGAGAAGGGGAACCCCAACACCCTTCAAGGATCACTGCCACCATGTTCAACAGTTTAAAATATTTTGAATGTGAATTTGGAATTGTCCATGAACATTTAAATGATAAGGACCTTTCCCCCTCGGTTTTTAAGTTACAAAGCAAACAAATCATGTCCTTTAAACCTAAACATCTGTACCCCCATAATATGCTGAAATAATAAAAAAATTTTTAAAAATAATAAAAAAATTTGTCTTTGGTATGTTAAAAATCAGTGTTAATGTTGGTATTAGAGGGACATATTACAAGAGAACTCTTTCAGAAATGCTGAAATCTGGCCTTGGCCCAGTTATGCCTACTGTTAAGTTTCTGAGTGAGATACATAAATGAGCCAATGGCAAAAGGAAAACAAGGAGTTTTAGTGTTTCCTAGAATTATGCCTATATACCCAATACCTGACTCTTTGGTCATCCCTCCCTTCACCTCCTTGAC
Organism: Indri indri; assembly: GCA_004363605.1. Classification (NCBI taxonomy): domain Eukaryota; kingdom Metazoa; phylum Chordata; class Mammalia; order Primates; family Indriidae; genus Indri; species Indri indri. Next base: position 1,687 of record RJWJ010020907.1, on the reverse strand, counting down.
ACAGAGGCCTAAGGAGCCTTCTCCTTAAGGCGGAACCCAACATATAATCGCAAGTCATGCTCCGTAACACCGCGACATTATTTTGCCATAAGAGAATAAGGCAGCTGGCTGGGCCCCGCAGCCCGGGTTGAGAGGAACATACCAGGAAAGGGAAAAAAAAAAGCCAAAGACTAAAAGAGCATGCACCCTTACCACTTTTGCAATAAGTTGGGCTAGGCTTTTAGGGCTCCGTAGGACCCTTTCTGCCAGCCAAGTGGGAGCAGATGAATGGTGGCTGGATCTGTCTCAAATGGGCTGCTCCTGTATGTCCCATCACTTCCACCTTGACGAAATAGAACCAGAAGCTGAAAGAATACCCTGAAAGTCTCACCCATTTCGAGGCACTTAACTCACAGTGACGACCCTACACACCTCTCCCCCACTCTCCAAACAACAGCAACAAAAACACAAGACAAAAACATCACCTCCCCCACCCCCGTGTCCTCAGTAACCCCAAAGATTAGTTATTGTGTACAATTCAGTCTAAAGGATGCACTTTCCCAAAGTTCAATGAAGAGGTTATATTCTGAAGACTTCGTACGATCACTGTCAAAAGTGTAAAAATAACTCAATCGATAAGAAAACACCTAAGTTGGTTTGCATGTAACATTTGGACCAAAAAGCCTTGGAAACTTAGTGTTTTAAAATAGAACACCCTTCTGCTGTTGGGGAACAAGGAGGACACTGCCTTGCACTCACATGATCACACAATACCAAAGAGCCATGCTCTGATTTAAATATTTGAATTAAATAAAAGTTGCAATGTAGATTCCAGATACCTCCTGGAATAGAGCCAGAACTGTAAATTCCAATGCAAACAGATACACTGACACTGGAACTGTTGCACTGGACACACTTGCATTGCAGGGATCTGAGTAAGGATGCCTCACAGATGGCCACTGTAGACTCATTGCTCCCCCATAGCCCACATACTAGGGCTACTGTAAATTTGAAATGAATGACTACATCCTGGAGCTGAAAGAGAACTATCCGGTGCTGCCTTTTGCCCCCTGACAAGCACATGAGATAGTCACATTGTACAGATGGGGTCCATCTAAACCACAGGTGAAGGGTACTAGAAGAGCTTTATCCTGGATTAGGGCTGCATCAACAACAAAGTTGTAAGGAATAAAATGACCCCCATGCGTCGGTATAGTGCAGGTGAGTCAAGGGAGTGATCTGGTGATCACAAAGAGACAGAGATACTAGTGTCTAAGCAATGAGTGTCACAATGAAATCACATAGCTCAGGAATTTAGATGGAGCCGTGCAAAATGAAATCGTCACTATGAAACAAAGATGGAGGTGGAAGGTGGCGCTGGGTGGGAGAAGAGAAGGAAGGAGATTAAAGGGATTCTCATTTTTACGTTGCAGTCTTTTGGAAGAGAGCCATGTCCTCTACTCTGATTCTATTGAAATGTGTTTTTCTCCCACTATTATGGAAATAAGCGTTTGGGATACAGGTAACTTTCAGTCAACTACATTCCTACGGTGGCAGCAGGGGTAACATAAAACCTAGAACCAGAAACGATGTCTCTTCTTTCTCCCGAAATGCAAAGGTGGATGTGTGAGGTTTGATAGCAGGCACAAAGTCATTTGGTTACTGTGATTTATCATCAGATCCCCTGTCCCGAGGGGGAGATGGCTTC
>RJWJ010020906.1:0-28487 GCA_004363605.1 Indri indri | reverse complement strand
TTGCCTTTACTCCTTTGTCAAAGATCACTTGCTAAATTTATGTGGGTCTATTTCTGGGCTCTCTATTCTGTGTCAATTGATCTATTTGTCTGTTTCTCACCAATGACTACATTGTCTTGATTACCATAGCTTTATAGTAAGTCTTGAAGTTGGGCAGTGTCAGTCCTCTGACTTTGTTTTTCTCTTTCAATGTTGTGTTGGCTATTCTGGGTCTTGTGCCTAATTTTTAACTTGAGTCTTTATATTTAAAGTGTTTTGTGGTTTTTTGTTTGTTTGTTTGTTTGGGTTTTTTGTTTGTTTGTTTTTGATACAGAGTCTGGCTCTGTTCCCCGGGCTAGAGTGCTGTGGTGTCAGCCTAGCTCACAGCAACCTCAAACTCCTGGGCTCAAGCAATCCTTCTGCCCCAGCCTCCCAAGTAGCTGGGACTACAGGCATGCACCACCATGCCCAGCTAATTTTTTCTATATATATTTTTAGTTGTCCAGATAATTTCTTTCTATATTTAGTAGAGATGGGGTCTTGCTCTCACTCAGGCTGGTCTCGAACTCCTGACCTTGAGCAATCCTCCTGCCTTGGCCTCCCAGAGTGCTAGGATTACAGGCGCCCAGCCTGTTTGGGTTTTTTTGTTTGTTTGTTTTTTGTTTTTGTAGACAATGGAGAATAGACTGTGGTGTTTTTTATCCACTCTGGAAATTTTTCTTTTATTTGGTATATTTTGATGACTCACAATAAAATGATGATTTCTGAAGTTGAATTAATATCAACCATATTTGTTACTTTTTTCTATTTGTTGCCCTTTTTGTTTCTCTTTTTTCTTCCCCTTTTTTCCCCTGTCATTTCTTATTTTAACTGAGCACTTTCTGTGATTCTATTTTATCTTCTTAGCATATCAATTGTAATTCTTTAATAAAATTAGTGTTCGTGTGTGTGTGTATAAATATAAACAATTTAAGTCCACTTTAAAATCACACTTTATGAGTAATTCAGCTGGTGTCTTATATCGATGTATTTCTAATACCTCACTCTTGTGCCATATGACATTGTTTCCATTCATTTTACACATCCCTATGTTATAATTAACAATGCCTTGCTCCTGTCATTACTCTAAACAAGCAGTTATCTATTAGATTAAGAAGAAAAGTTTAAAAATTATTTTATTTCCATTTATGCCTTCTCTAATGCTCTAATTTTCTTTACATAGGTCTGGGTTTCTTATCTATATCATTTTCTTTTCTCTGAAAAACTTCTTTTAACATTTCTTGATAATGCTCCTACCAATGTACTTTCTCAGTTTTGTTTGGTTCTGAAAGTATTTACATATCCTGCATTTTGAAGGATAATTTCAGTGGATATAGAAGTCTAGGTTGGTGACTTTTATTTCAATACTTTAACATCTCATGCTACTGTCTTTCATTTGTCTGGTTTTTGGCAAGAAAATTCCATTAATAATTCTCGTTCTTGTTCCACTGTAGATAACATAATTTTTTCCTCTGTCTTCTTTCAGTATTTCATCTTTGTCATTGATTTTCTGCATTTTGAACATGATAGGCATGACATTTTTGGTATTTATTCTCCTTTGCAGTCTCTGAGCTTCCTGTATTTGCAACCTGGCATCTATCATTGATTTTGGAATATTCTTGGCCATGGCTATTTCAAATGTTTTTCAACTCCATTCTCTCTGTCTTTACTTTTTGGTATTCTAATTATATGTGTTATGCTTTTTGAAATTGCCCCAATGTTTTTAGATGCTTTGTTTGTTTTTTTTCCATTTTCTAATTTTTTTTAATTTCAGCTTCAGACATTTCTATTAATATTTACATGTCTTTAAGCTAAATGTTTCTTTTGTCGGCCTTGTTGAGTATATTGGGAAATCAGCAGAAGGCATTCTTTCTTTCTGTTACTATGTCTTTAATTTTTCCATTTAAAATTTTAAAATTTCCATTTGCTTTGTTTTCTTAGATTTTATAGCTTTTGTCTTACATTACCCATTTTCTCTTGCATGTTCTCTACTTTTTTCCATTTCAGCCCTTTACATAATGATTATAGTTATTTTAAATTCTCCTCTGATAATTCTGTTTCATATCTGAGTCTGGTTCTAACGTGTGCTTTGTCTCTTCAGACAATGATTTCCTTTCCTGTTAATAAGGCGTGTGGTATTGTGTAGAAAGCCCAGTATAATGTGTAAACAGCAAATGAGGTAAATAGGTCTTTATATAAAGTTTTATGTTTATTTGGCTAGTCATTCAAATGTGTTTATGTGTGCTTTAGCCTTTAATGCCAGAGACTTCAAATTCCTCTAATGCCCTTGTTTTTACTTTCCTATTGTCTTCAGGCTTCCCTAGCAACTGCTCCTTAAATGAAGTTTTTGCCTTGCTGCTCTTTCAGCTCTAATCCATAGTTATTACACTGTAGCCTTGTTGGTGTGGTGGTTAGGCGTGAGGGAGAGGAAACATGGTTTAATAATTATTATAAATTTCAGTATTCAGGGGGCCGGTGTGGACTGTGACCTTCACAAATATTCCTTACCTTACTCTTGGCCTCATAGGGTTAGATAAGTCTAGAAGAGGTGTGAGTCAGGAAAAGAATCTCTGCCAAATGTGATGAGACTCTGATAAAGACTTTTCCTTGGAGAATAGGCCTCTGTTTTGAGAAATGCCCTGACTATACTTTAAATGGTTAATTTTCTCCTCTCCCAAGGTCAAGATCAGAACTTAAGGTGATCTTTCTTGGATCTTCAGTGTGGAGCCTGGTGGGTTCCTTGATGTAAAATCCAGAAAATTGTGCGAAATGTCTAGGACTATGTCCTGCAGGAGTTTTCTCTTGTGCTCATACCCATTTAGCCTCTGGCAACTTCCAAAATTACCGTTTAAGTGTTCCTGTCTGTTTATTGCTCCAGTGTCTTCTCCAGATAAGCAAGTCACAGCTGTGAGTCTCTGGATTCACTTATCTCTCTGGGGTGGCAGGTTTCCCTGCATCTTCAATTATCTAACAGGTCCAAAAATTTTATTAAGTTTTAGTTTGCTCAGTTTTTTTCTTATTTTAAGGATGAGTCACTTTACACATCAGAGCTGAAACTGTAGTTCTCCGCCTTCCACTCGAATAACATTTATGGTAATAACTGTGATGGTAAATCAGGCAGGACTTCTCTGGTTCCCTCACATGACTCCTTCCCATTGCTCCCTTGCATGCGCAACCATGCAATTAGAAACACGTGCACATTTCTGAGGATGTCATTGCATTAAATTTTATATTTCAGAGGTGCAATGGAAATACATTTATGGGCGTGTGGGGCATATATATTCATAAAGGGTTGAGGGTTGTGCACAGGGTGACTTGGTAAGGCCTCAGGGCTTTTAATGCCACTCCATTAGATGTAAACTGTTCTCTTAACAAGTGCAGTCAATCAAGCATGATATATTATAAAAATTATTTTGAAATACACTGAGATTCTTTCTGCACTTAACCGAGCAAGATATAGACTCAATTTGTGTAGGAATCAGTGTGATCTTCTGAAACAAAAGCATCAAATATTACTATTTTTATTTTCCTCTTTTATATATACTACCTTATCCAAGAACAGGTTAATTTTTACACATCAGACATATATGTGAATTTTTACCAGTACTATGCACAGGTGTAAATTTTTGGACCTCAAATTAATTATTAATAGGTTATCCTCATACCCCAAAAAATTTTATATGGAAAAATAGAGAGTACTCCTTCGCTATCGACACTTGTAATACAGGTAAAAAATAAAAACAGACATAAAATTTAAAATAAAACATTTTTATTTATGTATGCAACTCTAAAAAAATGTACAAAGTGTGCATTCCTCATTTGGGAGAGTACATCCCCCATCAGCAATGGCACTGGGAATTTGATCTTGAAAGAAACTGAAGCTCCTATACATCTCAGGAATTGCAATTCCATTCTTGCAATCATTATGTTGCTTAAAGCATCAGCGACTACATTTTGAGAATGTGGTCTCACTGTTGATGAGGTAAAATGTCATGAGTACACCAAGTTAAAATAAAATTCAAAGGCATATGCTCAACGGTTCTACAAAAATCATCCCATGAACAATCATGTTCTTGGAAATTGCCTAAAAATTTGGAGATTTCAGCTGCTTCATAATTACTACACTGCGGTCAGCTTTACTGAGCATTCTTCTTTGGGTTTCAGTAAAATTCTGCTGAGATTATTTAACCCATCCTTAAAAAGAAATATTTCACACATTGGAGGCATTGGACATTCTAACTAGGACTTTCTCTTTTTTTTGGCACTGAGGATTTAATTATAGACAGATACGGAGACATAATAGCGTAACAAAGAAAGGTAGACTTTGAGAAAATGTTAATAGTCTGGTATGACTGACGCAACGATGAACAGTAACTAATGAAATAATCCTTTGTTATTCATTCTTCTCTTAGATAAACAAATATAATTTGATATACAGTTCTCCAGGAGATCATTAAGAAATAAACTAAACATATTTGTGTGTGTGTGTGTGTATGCACACATGTATACATGCATGTTTCTATACAGTATGTTATAGGGAAATAGATGTTAACAATTTTATTTGTTGCTCTCAAAAACTTAATGGCAAAAACTAAGAGAAAGCCAAATTGTTTTCGTGGAGGGATACAACGTTCATAATCAAACACATTTATTAGTTGAGAGGAATATGCAATATAGTTCACCCTTTGAAAGTAAGGAAAAAAAGCTGTAAGTTTCAGGGATTTCTTTGCAGAACATTTCAAAATTTATGCTATTTTCTCCTATCTTCTCATTATAGACAGAGCATTTTTAAATTGAAAGGAACTCTATGTTCAGATTACTGCAATATTTGAGATACATAGAAAATTTGGAATTATAAACAAATCTGGCAAAAAAGACCAGCTTGATATGCATGTGTGTTTTAATTTATATAATTATATTAAAATTTCTGAGAAAGGCTATCTAAGTTGCATAAAAGGGATTTATAAAATCCGTAATTTAAATAAATGTGTAAGGTGATAGTAGTGGATGCCAAAAACAGCCTACTTTTATATTTCTGCAAATCGATACATTTTTTCCACATATAACTGCAATATGAAAGTAAATATTGTACTTTGCAACTAGAAAAACAACTTTTATTGCTCATTATAGAATTAGAGGCATCGATGCTCTCCCTAAAGACTTTGGACTAAGCATTACATAGTGCATGGGCTTTGAAGGACCTCCTTAACAACTATGAAAAGCTAACATTTGACAGCCAATCAAAATGATTGGATGTTGCAGTATTTAGATAAAGGGAAGGTTCATTTTGCACAATGTTATACATTATAAAACATGCTTTAAATATCCTGATTTTTATACTTACTATGATTCAAGGCCCTTTCTTTTTTTTTTTTTTTTGAGACAGAGTTTCACTCTTTTGCCCGGGCTAGAGTGCCGTGGCATCAGCCTACCTCACAGCAACCTCAGATTCCTGGGCTCAAGCGATCCTGCTGCCTCAGCCTCCCAAGTAGCTGGGACTACAGGCATGTGCCACCATGCCCAGCTAATTTTTTCTATGTATTTTTAGTTGTCCGATTAATTTCTTTCTATTTTTAGTAGAGATGGGGTCTCACTCTTGCTCAGGCTCGTTTTGAACTCCTGAGCTCAAACAATCTGCCCGCCTTGGCCTCCCAGAGTGCTAGGATTACAGGCGTGAGCCACCGCGCCCGGCCTCAAGGACCTTTCTTTAGTGCCCATGAAAGACACTGAAAGATTCATAGATTCGAGATGGGAAACGAACCAATAAAAAAACCCAAATCCACATTCCTGGAGACTTTCACTGCTGTCTATATGGAATAACTTGTACCAATGGTTTCTGGCCTTGGATACCAGGTAGTTCAAGACTGTGATTTCTGAATGACGGAAAAGAAACAAGCTGAGCCTTATGATGGCCCAGGCTTTCTGTCTGTCATTTGCTAAAACTCTGGACAAAGCCGGGGGTCAAAAGAGCACTGCTACCTTCTTAAGCTAAAGAGACAAGTAGTGAAGTTTGGGGACTTAGAAGATATGGAATTTAAGGGGCATTGTATTAGAGAGGTGGAAGAGCTCTAAATATCCCTTGAGTCTTTTTCTGAATATTCATGTGCACATACAAAGAGTAAAGGTTGGGTATGAAGTTGGGCATATAACTACCAGGTTGCTGAAAGGCGAAAAACTAGTGAAGCATGCACAGTTTGAGCCCTAACCAATCAGAGTGAAGATACCTTGACGGACAACTGGGGAAAAGCAGGAGAGAACAACAAAGGTGACGCCTTAGGAGAGGGTGAAGCAAGCCCTAAGGCGAAGCTCAAGAACAAGCCTTAAAATGACCAAGCTAACCGGAAATTGCTTGGCTTCCTAAGAGCACTGATTCCTTGACTAAATTCTCAGCCTGATAAGCCTCGTGCTTGATATCTGTCTTTGGGTCTGCACTGCCCAGTTGTAGCAAGAATCTTGCAGTCAGTTTAGTGAGATCCCCCACCCTCAATATCTAATTAAATTTTTCATCCCTCACCATTCCCCAGATGATGTCTGGCCAACCTAGCCTGCCTTCAACAAGAATCTTCTCAATCAGTTAACTTCCCTACCCCTGATGTTTCCTTTCAGCAATTTTTCATCCACTGACCGCCTCCCTCTCCCGTCTCTTGCTCCTTGGCTATAAATCTCCACTTATCCATGTTGTATTCAGAATCGAGGACGGGTCCATATTGAGGTCTTTTATCTCCTATTGCAATAATTCCTGAGTAAATCTAATTTTATTGCTTTAACTGCTATCTCTTTTCCTTAATGGCACAAAACAATACTCTTGAAAGGAAGGCAAAATTCAGATATTTAGTAATCTAAAATTCAAAATGTCCAGCAAGAATCAAAATTTACTAGAGAAGAAAGTATGTCTCATATTCAGGAAAAAGTAGTCATTGGAAACATATCTGGGGGGAAAAGTTTTTAAAAAGCTTTAAAAATTTCATATTTAATAAAATCTATAAATCCACAGCACCTTGAAGCTAAACAGACTCAAAGCAGGATAAACAAAGAGAGTCATATTAAAGCAAACCATCATGATCAAATTGCAGAAAAGCAGTGATAAATAGGAAATACTAAAAGCAGCCAGAAAGGGGTAGGGGAAACATTACATATGAGGGAAAATAAATAGCATTTTTTATTTGAAGAAAAAATGCAAACCATAAGAAAGTCAAACACCGTATTTAATTTGCTTAAAGAGGAAACAGGAAGGGGCACCCAAAATTTATGTCCAAAAAGAATTCTTTAAAAAATGGGGATGAAATATTTATTTTCCAACAAAATTGGATGGGAGCAGACATACAGTTTAAGATGTACTAAAGAATATTTTTCTGGCTGAACACAAATATCAGATATAAATTTATATCTGTAGAAAGGAATTAAGAATGATAGAAAAAGTAAATATTGCAGTAAATACAAAAGACTTTCATTTTCTCACTTAAAATTTTTAATACTAAAATGTGAACAAATATATGCCATGTAAAAAATAATCACAACAGAGTTAGAGTTATTATATTAATTTCAGAACAAGTAGACTTAAAAAAAAGTAATATGACCACTGACAAGGAAACTTAAAAACCCTTTTCATTATGAAAGAAGGGTACTTCCTCAAGGATTTAATAAGCCTAAGTATGTACATATCCAATACAAAACACATGAAGCAAAAATTGAAAGAATTAAGAGGAGAAATAGAAAAACCCATGAATGGAGTTGAAAATTCCAACACTTTTTTCTAATTAATTGGTAGAACAAATACGCAGAAAATCAAGAGGTATCTAGATGTTAATAACCATCACTCATCTTGTCCTAACGGACATTGTAGAACATTGCACCTGAAAATGTCAGAACACACATTCTTTTCAAGGAACATGAAATATTCACCGGAAGGATCATAGGTTAGGCCATAATAAAAAGTCACAATACATTTAATGCTTTTGAAATTATACATGGTTAATTTTCTGCCCACAACTGAATTAAAATAAAAACTAATAACAATGAGATATCTAAGAAAATGTTTAAAATTGTAAATTAAACAATATGCTTCCCTATAATCCATAGACGCAAAGAATCACAAGAAAACTAGAAAATATTTCAAAATGTATGATACTGAAAATACAGTCTAACAAAATTTGTGTAATACCACTATAACAATTTAATGAGGGAAATTTGTAATTTTAATTGCTTAAATTAGAAGAGAATTATGGGCTAAGATTAATGACATAGAAATAAAAGGGCAAAGTAAACCCCAAATGAGTAGAAGAAACAAAAAATAAAGAACAGAAATGAACAAATTGAAAATATGCAAACGATAAAGAACATTAAACTAGGATAAACCTGGTTCCCAGGAAGATAAAAAGAAAGAAATCTGATAAATCCATATGTAGGCTGATCAAGAAAAAGGAAGAGAATATTTTTCATCAATATCAGGAATTAAAAAGGTATCATTACTACAGATCCTAAAACACTAAAAGGATAATAAGCGATTGTAGCAAACATTTTATGGCCACACATTTGACAATTTACATGAAATGGAAAAATTTCCTGAAAACTATAATGTAATAAAATTGGAATACAAAATTTCAATAATCCTATATCTATTAAATAAATTGAATTCATCATCAAAATGCTCCCTGCAATGTTAACTCCAATCTCATATGTTTCACTGGTGCATTCAACAAAAATAATATTTAAAAATTTAACACCAATCTCAAAAAGTCATTTGACAAAATACATAAAGAAGAAACACTTTACAATTAGCTTTATAAAGCCAGCATACCTCAGTAACAAAACATTAACAAAAAAGAAAAATAATCAATATTCTTCATGAATATTGCTAAAATATAATACAATATTAACAACTCAAATCCAACAATATGTCAATGCAATCATACACCATAATCGTATGGGATAAAACACAGCAAAGTAATGTTGGTTCAACATTCAACTATTATTTAATGTAATTCACCATATATTATAAAATAAAATAGGAAAAAAAAACGATTTTGTCAACAGGAAATTTTAAAAGATTTGACAATAGTCAACATTCCTTCGTGATATAAATTCTCAGAAAACTAGAAATGGAATGTAACTTTCTCTTCCTCATGATGGGCATCTACCAAAAAATCATACATACCATGAAATTTTTAGCACTTTCTCTTAAGACTGAGATGAAGGCAAGGATGCTCATTCTAACACTTCTTTCTACCTCATGCTGGTTGTCCTAGTCACTGCAGGAAAAGGTAGCTTATATAATTTTCCATGCAGAAAATCTACCAAACAACTATGAGAACTATTAAATTAATTTAGTAAGCTTGAAGGATACAAATTTAAGATACAATAATCGATTATAATTTATGTGTTTGATAAATGATGGCTACTATACTTTTGCTGTTATAAATTGAGAAAATAAAAATAATATACTCCTTGACTAGCTCATAGTTTGTTGAACGAATGAAATGATGCAATAAATAGGAAATGGCTTTTTATATTATAAAGAGCTAGTAAATATAAAATATTAGTTTCAGTAGGTTTCAAATAACATATAGTAACTAATAGTTGTAATTGAAGGCACTTAAAAATTATGAAATTATTTAATAATCCTAAATATTAATTACAGTTTTGTGTACTGGCAAGAAAAAATTGTAATATGAAATTAAAGCAAGAGTATTTTATAATAATGCCAAAAAGCACAGAATACTTAGGGATTAAGAGTGTGCAAGACCTCTTCACTAAAACCACTGAAAATTGCTAAGAGATCTACAAGAAGACCTAAATAAATGACAAGGTTTATTGTGTGTATGAATTGGAAGACTCAATGTTTTCAAGATGTCATTTAATTACAAATGGGTCTATAGATTCCAAACAATTCCAACTGTAATTCCATCAGAAACTTTTTAAAAATTATTGGATTTATTGTCAAAGGAGTAACAGGATGGGATTTACCTTCCAGCCTTAAAAACTGGAAATAAATAAATAAATAAAACATACATGTCTCCAAATTTTTACTACACTTTATTAAGTTAAATGCTTTATACTTGTTCATATGCTGTCTTCCCAGACTATAAACACCTTTCAGCACAGAGGCATGTCTAATAATCTCTTTATACATACATAGAAAACATAAACCACCAAGTTAAAAGAGAACTTTAGACCAAGTTAATAGAATACTAAGATGCTATTAGATACTCACATGAGGTAAAGAATCTGTTATGAAAGAATGTGTTTTTGAGGCTATTCAGACCTGGGTTTGAATTCAGCTCTGCCACTAGCTAACTTGGAGCTCCTTAGACAAGTCTATAGTCCTCAATTTTCTTATTTTAAAAATAGCTAAAAGAATGTCTACCTCATTGATTTTCTGTGAGGATTTGATAGAGAATACCTTGCACAGTTACAGGCACACACAATATGCTCATTAGAGGTAAATTCTCAGATTTCCTCTGCTTAGTGCCTGCATATTTTATCTAGAGAAAACTATGTTACACTAAGTGTTCCGACTTCTCTGCACGCTCTTGCTTCTGCATGGGAATGTAATGGGCTGAAAGCAGATGGAAAGTCCCAAGAGGCCCCTGAACACACGCATTCATTTTCTCTAACATGCAGTCACCAGTAGTTCTTACACTCAAGCTTTCCTAACTGCTGCCTTTGAACTCCCCATGGACAGGGTTGATTTAGGACAAAGCCCAGGAGAGAATAAAAAAGAAACAGGCAATCAAGACAAAGTAATTTCCCTCAAGGGAAAAGAATGAGGGCACCCTAGGAATCTGTAGGTATTATTCCAAATCCTGAGAGAGATAAATGACTTTTAGGGAACAGATGGTTGCAATCAAATAAATGATCACAAGTCTTTACACTGAGTCAGATGCCACATCATTGGAGATAAGACAAAATTCAAGCTTTAGTGAGTTAAGAATCAACCGAGACTCATATGGAATACATTAACAAACTTTTCCAATAAAGATTCACTTTGCATTTGCTATTTTTTTTACAAAAAATTGTATTGCCAATTTTTTCATAAAATGAAAATATATGATTTTAGGTATGTTGGAAAAATTATAGTAAATACATAGGATTCTTCAATAGTTACTGATTTTAAGAATTCTTACCTTTCTCTTTTCTTTCATATGTACTTGTTTCATGTAATTTATACTTGCAGTCATCTTGACTTTTTCTGGAAACATAAAGTTAGAAATAAATGCATAAAAAATTATGCATCACTTAACGATGGAGATATATTCTGAAAAATGTGTCATTAAGTGATTTTGTTGTGCTGACAGCATAGAGCACACTTACAGAAACCTAGATGGTATAACCTACTACACACCTAGGCTATACAATACGGCCTGCTTCTTCTAGGCTACAAACCTGTACAGCATATTACTGTACTGAGCAGTGTCAGGAAATAATAAAACAATGGTAAGTATTTATGTGATAGGAATTTTTCAGCTCCATTATAATCTTATGGGACTACCATCTCATATGCAGATTGTCGTTAACTGCAATGGTGTTACGTGACACATGACTGTATTTCACATGTAATGAACACTTTATTCTTGTACTGATATGCCATATATCCTTGAAACAAATATTTATTAAATGCTTATAATTAAGAAATCACTGGGCCAGGCTCTGAGACTATAACAGTGAATAAAATCGTATCTCTATCTCTATCTCTCTCTGTGTTCAAGATACTACCGGTTTAAAGAAGGAATCATCGGCGTGATCATTGCTCTGGTAAGATAAGCACTTTATTCTGTCAGAGAACAGAAGAAACTCCTAAACTAGCAGTGGCAAGGTCTATGTAAAATATTGGTTAATGATATGGATGAAGTCTAATCTAAACTGAATTGTGAAAGTAGGAGCCAGGTTTGGCAGGGAGAGTTGGGTGGGATAAGGATAGTCAAAATTGTAAGAACAAAGAACAAATTGTGCAATAAACTGCAAAAAGCTTGGTGCTGTGTTGCAGCTGCATCTTGATTCAGTGAAGGCCTCAAAGACATACCAGCCTGGCATTTAAAAATAATTACCAAGCTATTTAAAATATTTCCAATAGCTTCTAAGAATGTGCCAAAAAGTGGATGGTGCGGTTAAATTTATAATATAGAAAACTCAAATCTGTTTTCTGTAATATCTCTTATGCCTCTCAGTTATTCTCGATGTTTCTCATCAACTACAGACCCAAACCTGTGAAATGTGATTCCCAAACTCTCCCTGGAAAGCCCCTTTAACCCTTTGCATCCTTTAAAACCCTTAACAATAGATAGCTTATAGCCGTCTCTAATGTAAATTAAGCTAGTCTCCAAACCTTGGGGAGCTTCTAGCCCTACCTGGATTCATTATTTTGATTTGCAAAATAAAGCCGAAAATTAGATTGGGTAAAGCAGAATTTACTCTATTATACATTCATTGAACAAAAATGTATTTATTGTAATCTCAGGAGAGATAACAATGGTGCTGAAAGTCAGTGGTGTGAATTCAAGAGATAAACAGGAATTAACAAGTAAATGATTGTAAGGAATGAGGAAAGAGGAGAATAACAAATGCAAAGACTATATGACTTTGTAAATAAATTTGCATTTATGATATTCAAAAGACGAATTCAAGAATAGTAACAGGTTGGTGTGAGGACGAAGATTTCCATTTTGGACGTTTAGATTAAAACTGAGAAAAACATGAATAGGGAGGCAATTTGAGGTATGGCACTGAAATTCAGGACAGATATCTAGATGCTGATATAGATTTAATTATAATCAAGCGTGAGGTGTAAATTAATGCTGTGGGTGAAATGACTTCATGAAAGAGACTGTGCAGATTGAGAAGTTACAAAAAAGGTAGGCAATGGAACCAAACTAGGAAGTCACTTACAGAAAAGTCAAGGATAGAGAGCAATTTAAGGTGGGGAAGTGGTTCTCCTGGGAGTTGAAGAACAAAATAATATCCAAATTTACATTTGGATTTCTCAGAGACATCAGTCCCTTCAACAGGAACCAGTGTCAACTGAGTGGTAAACATTCACTGAAAAAATAAAGATACTTTTGATATTCAAAAAGTATCAAAAGAAGTGGGAAGAAGAGAAGTAGCAAATTGAATGTAGATAACTCTTAGAAGTGTAAAGGTGCAGGTAGAAAGTAGAGAATACCGTAGGCGAGTATATGCTGCTTTTCTTTTCTTTCTTTTTCTTGATACAAAAACTTTGTGCATTTTCCAATGTTGTCGGGTTTTCTGGAAATATCAACTTTGTGTACGTGTGTTACTCAGGTTTCTTAATTGTCAGGAGCCTATATTTTATTCAGTATTGTTAATATTCTGATAGATGGTGAGCTTTCTTGGGACTTTTGACATATGGAAGAGATTGGCATTTAATGAAACACAGTCTTTGCCAAAGGCTGGGACCAAATGAAAGGATTGGTTCTATTGAAGATCTTTATTCAGTGGCCGTGATTTAATCCTGATTTCCCCTTTCCTAAATAAACTAATAATGGGTGTGTCTACCTTAGAGTCAGTATTGATTTCTTCTTTCCTTCATACCATACATTCAATCAATCAGGAAACCTTCAACATAAGCACAGCAAATGACTTCTGCCTTCAACATAAATCCAGCATCTGAAAAATTCTCTGTCATCATCATGTCTCACTTAGATTACAGGAATAGGTTTTGAATTTATATCTCTAATTATGCTCTTCCTTTCATATGGTCTATTCTCCACATAGCAGCCAGAGCATTTTCTTTTTTTTAATTAAGCCAGTGTCCAGTAAACCAAAGACAATTGCAACATAGCATACACACACCAGTCCTGCCAGGGCAATTTTATCGGGAAAAAGTCATTGAGGCAGGACAATAACAAGAGTGTGGGCCCCCTGCTGCCTATGGCATTATAGGCAAGTGCATGGAAATGTAATACGAATGGATGTAAGGCTTGGGGAGAGTGATCCTATGATTATGGAAGTGATCCCAGATGACCCAATGGAAGACTGAGATCAAATAGCAAGATGGCAGCCCTATTCTGCCAGCTCACAGTTACAGGAGCACTACTCCCACTGGAGTGATAAAGGTCTAGTAGTAACACAGCCCTACAGTCACAGCCGTATGATGAGATGAGCCAGTAGCATGGCTGGCTACCTCAGCACTGATAGTTGAAGAGCAAGAAGCCCTGCCTTTGAGACAAGTCTCGTAATTGACCAGGATTAATTTCCTAATCACTAGGCTGTAGCTGGTCTCCATGGAGCTCTCTAAGAGGCCAGCTCCTTTTCTGGGAGGCCAGCCTGCAGGAAATCATTCTTGAGCCAATTGACTCTTACCTCTCTTCCAGATAATGTCACTCCTCTAACTCAGTCATGTCCAATGGCTTCTCAACTCACTCAAAATAAAATTCAAAATTCTTACCATGGCTGTGAAAGCCCTACATGATCCAACCCTCTTATAACTCTCTCTGATTCTATTTTCTACCATTCTCCCTTTTATCACTGTGCTCCAGCCAACTGGCCTGCCTTCCTTTTTTCGAACTTAGCTTTACATGGTCATTGCTAATGCCATTGCAATTCTGTTGTCCTTACACATATGAAAATTGGTGTTTTCTAATATCTGGGCACATTTTCAACCACTATCTCTTCTTTTGATCTATGTGTGATTTTTATTCTTTAGTTTGTTGATATAGTGGGTTACATTGACTTACTTTCAAATAGCAAACCAGTCTTGCATAACTAAAATAAATCTTGGTTGTTCATGGCTTATAGTTCTTTTTTCACAATTTTAAGTTCTGTTTGCTAATAATTTGTGTGCTTTCTTGTGTCTTTATTCACCACAGATATTGGTCTATAGTTTTTCTCTTTTTTGTTTTTGTGCTACTTTGTTTTGTTTGTGTATCAGGGTAATACTTGCTGCATAAAATGAATTGGGATGTGTCCCCTTCTCTTCCATTTTACAAAATGGATGGTGCAAAATTGGTATTAATTCTTCTTTAAATATTTGGTGACGTTCTCCAGTGGAACCATGTGGGCCTGGATATTTCATTTTATGGAGCTTTTAAATGATAGTATCTACTTCTTTAATGGTTACAGGACTATTCAGATCATCAATTTCATACTGGATAAGCTGTGAGAGTTTGTAGTTCTTGAGGAGTCGGTCCATTTCTCCTTAGTTGTTATATTTGTAAGCATAAATTCATTCCTAATACTCACTTACTTTTTACAGCTGCAGGATCTTTAGTGATAGCCCCTATTTAATTCCTGAAATTGAAGATTTGTGTCTTCCCTCTTTTTATTTTTGTGAGACTCACTCGATGCTTACTAATTTTATTGAATTTTCTGAAGTATCAGCTATTTATTATTGACTTTTCTCTATTTTTTTACTTTCAATTTCATTGATTCTCCTTTTGTGTTTATTATTTTCTTCCTGCTGCTTATTACGGATCCATTTTCCTCTTTCTAGTTTTGCTGCAGGAACCTAATTATTTATTTGAGGCCATTTTTCATTTACTGCTAGAAACATCCTGTTCAGCTCTGCTTTAGCTGCATCTCACATATTTGATATGTAATGCTTTCATTTTAACTCAGTTCTATGTCATCTAAAAATACGTGGAGAGTTTTTTTGTTTGTTTGTTTTTTTGTTTGTTTTTTTTATGAATCATGGTTTATTTAGAAGTACCCTGTTTAATTTCCATGTGTTTGTCTTTCTGTAAGACAAGCTTACAGAAAGGCCTGATTCCATCAAGGCTAGAAAACATGCTATGTACTATTCCAACTCTTTAAAATTTGTTTAACCATTTTTTTTCGTAAGTCAGGATTATCAGTGATTTGATAATTGATGAATGTTCCAGGGGTGTTTGTAAAATATGTCTCTCTTTGTTGTTGAATACAGTGTACTATATGTGTGGATTAGATCCTGTTGGTTGATTGTGTTCAGATCTTTTATATCCTTGCTCGTTTTCTTTCTAGTAATTCAATCAGTTGCTGAGAAGAGTATGTGTGTGCTGCATTTAAAAATAATCTCCTGTTTCACTTCTATACCATTTTTGAGCTACAGTTTTATGGAGGTATTACTTACATACAGTAAAATTTACCAACTTTAATTGTATAGTTTAATGAATTCAGATAAGCATGTACAGTTGTGCAACCACTTCCAAACTCATAAAAGAAAGTATTTCCATAAACTCAAAAGTTTTCTACTACTTGTGGCCCTTGATAACCACTTATTTGCTTTCTATCAGTATAGTTATTTCTTTTCTAGAATTTCGTATAAATTGGAATCATACAATATGCAGTCTTTGGCTTGGATTTTTGACATTTAGCATAAGGCTTTTGAAATCTACCTTTTTTTTTTTTTTTTTTTTTGAGACAGGGGCTCTCTCTGCTACCCAGGCTAGTGTGCAGTGCCATGATCATAGCTCATGCAACCTCAAACTCCTGGGCTCGAACAATCCTCCTGCCTCAGGTTTCAGATTAGCTGGGACTATGGGTGCACACCACCACACCAGGCTAATTTTTCTATTTTTTGTAGAGATGGGATCTCAGTCTTGCTCAGGCTAGTCTAGAATTCCTGGCCTTGAGAAATCCTCCTGCCTCAGCCTCCCAAAATGCTTAGACTACTGATGTAAGCCACCACACCTGGCCTCCATGTTGTTTTGAGTGACAGTATATTATTGCTGTGGCAGTATATTGAGTGACAGCATATTATTTTTATTGCTGAGCAATATTCCATTGTATAGATACACAACAATTTGTTTAATCTTTCCTCTGTTGATGGACATGTGGGTAGATTCCAGTATTTGGCTATTATGAATGAATCTGCTATGAACATTCATGTGAAAGTCTTTTGACGGACGTATTTTCATTTTCCCACCTAAATATCAAGTTGTGGAACTACTGAATCATATAGTATGCAAAACTTTACTTTTTCAGAATGTACCGAAATTTTTCCAAAGTGATCATTATATTTTATATTCTCATAACAGGACTTGAGAATTCCAATTGGTCCATATTCTTGCCAATACTTAGTATTGTCAATCTTTTTAATTTTGTCATTCTAGTGGGTATGTAGTGGTGTTTCATTGAAATCTGAATTTTAATTTCCCTGTAACAAATGATGTTAAAGATATTTTCATGTACTTATTTGCCATGTTATTTTTCAAACTGTCTTTTAAATTTTTTGTCAGTGTATAAATTGATTAGGTTTTCTATTATTGAGTTTTGTAAGATGTTTTTTATATATTCTAGATAAAAGTCCTGTGTCAGATTTATATCTTCACATATTTTCTCACCTTTTGTGGACTGCATTTTCTTGTTTGCTATTGTCTTCCAAAGAGAACTTTTTTCAATTTTGAAAAAGTACATTGTACTGATTATTTTCCTTTTATAATATATGATTTTGCACTCTATTTAATAAATCTTACCCAAATTCCAAAGTCATTAGGACTTTCTCCTACATTTTGACTCTAGATCTTTATAGTCTTAACAAGTACATTTAGGTCTATTGGTTGTAATTTTTGTATATGGGTAAAGGTATGAACCAGATACTACTATTTTTGTGACATATGTGTATCCAATAGTTACAACACAATTTATTACAAACATTATCCTTTCTCCATTTAATTTCCTGGGACCTTTGCCAAATATGAGAATATTTGAATGGCTCTATTTCTGGAATCTCTATGTTGTACCATAGATATATGTATTCATTTTTTAAATAACATATTAAATACTTGCTTGATGGTGGTAACTTTAAAATAAGTCTTAAAGTCAAGTAATAATAGTCTTCTGCATTTTTTTTTCTTATTCAAATTTGGTTTGGTTATTTTAGGTCTTTTGCATTTTCATACTAATTTTAAAATGAGCCCATTCATTTCTAAGATAAGCAATCTGAGATTTAGACTGTTATTGCATTGAATCTGTAGTTCCAGTAGGGGAAGGATTGATATCTTAACAATATTGTGTTCCTGAATCCACAAATGGGATATATCACTCCACTTTTTAATTCTATTTTAATCTCTCTCTGCAATGTTTATAGTTTCCAGTGTACAGACCTTGTGCATCTTTTGGCAAATACGTCTGTAATTATTTTATGCTTTTTGATGTTATGTTTTAAATTTGAATTTAAATTTTACATTTTTTCTAGAATATAGAAATCCAGTTGCTTTTTGTATATTGTATTAATCAAGTTTCTTCAGAAAAACAGAAATAAGAGGACATATATTAGGAGATTTATTATGAGAAATGGCTAACTCGATTATGAAAGTTGAAGATGCCCCGCCGTTTGCCATCTGCAAGCTGGAGAACCAGGAAATCCTCTGGGGGAGTGTTGCAGGGACTGAGTATGGGGAGCCACTCGTGTAAGTTCTAGAGTCCAAATGTCAGAGAACCAGGAGCTCTAGAAGAGAGAGAGACAATTCACCTTTCCTCTGCCTTTTTGTTCTATTCAGGTCTTCAAGGGATTGGATGATGCCTGCCCACATTGGTGAGAGAGGATCTTTACTCAGTCTTCTGGTTCAAATGACAATCTCTTCTAGAAACATCCTCACAAACACACTCAGAAATAATGCTTTATCAGTTGTCTTGGCATCCTTTAGCCCAGTCAAGTTGAACCTTAAAATTAACCATGACAATGTTGACCTTGAATTCTGCAAACTTACTTGTTAGTTTTAGTAGCTTTTTTTTTGCAGATTCCTTAAAATTTTCTAAAGGTAGGATCATATTGTCTGTGAATAGCGTTTTAATCTTTTCTTTCCAATATCTATAGATCTGTGACTATTGTGGGTAGCACATTAGTATCTATCTGGTTAAAATTATTGATCCAAGAATGGATGTGTACCTTTAATTTAGCCATTTGGTGTTATCTTATAAGATTTTATTAATACTATCAGAAAATGAGTAGGAAAATCTCTCTTTCAGTTCTGGAGGCTGTAAGAACCTAAATCTACATTTCCTTTGATCATGAGTCCAATTTGGAGAACAGAGATGAGAGTTGGAAAGAGAGCATTCTGATGGCATTTGAGTTTCTGGATCTAGCTCATTCCACCCCAGGCTGCTCTATGATTTCAGTACAGAAATTTATACTAATATATCCCTCCTCCTTTTAGTTTTTCCTCAACTTAGTTTGAATTGGGTTTATAATATTTGCAAGTGTAATGATCTTGTTAATACAATTTCAATGAATTATGGGGCTTGTAGCATATAGAAGTAATATGAATGCCAAAAATAGCAAAAGCTGGGAGACAGGAAATGGAAGCATATTGACTGACAGCTTCAGCATGTTTGGTAGTAGTCACCCATTATAAGGGGATTTTGTAACAGAGGAATCTAAATATAACCACAGATATATTCCATGTAATTCTAATGACTAAGTAATTAAAAAATAAATAAAAAGTGTATAAGTCAAACTATGCAGTTCATAAAAATACCAATATGACGGAAACTCCATCAAAACATATTAAAAATGGAGAAGGACATGGGATTGCACGTACACACATAATTAAGAAACATAAGAGGATATAATCTGCTCTGCATGATAATTCTATGATAAAACAATTTTGTTAATCCTGATGAAATAATGACATTTTTTTCTAGGCAAAAAAATTTACTAAAAAGAAATCAATTGAAAGAAGAATATCTGGATAGTCTAATAAATATATATCAAACAGCTGTTAATGAATTTCAGCAAAAATGTAACAAACACAGATAATTTTAGAAAATCATTCTATTTAACTTTCAAATAATGTGCAATATAAATAGCATAAAATTTTTCCAGACAAAATAATAACATATATATTAATTTTAATCAATCAATTAATTTCAATTAATTAAGTTGAAGAAGATAACATAGCTCTAATAATAAAATACACAAAGAGCCTATTTACAGTGAATGAATGAAGTGTTTTTCTCCTAGGCCTTGCACCTCTTTTAGAGAGCTAATTTCTGAATCTGGCCCATCTGCATTGCACCTGATAGAATTCTTTGAAAGTTGTTTTATTTTGATTACTCTGTGCCTTAGTTTTTCAGTATTTATGGTTGTTTCATATTTTTATATTTCTTAGCTTGTTTATTTTAGAATTTTGGTGAAAAATAAAAGCATGCCATTATGCCTCCATTATTCATTTATGAACCTTCATGGTTGTAAAAAATGATTAAATAAGGGAAAACTCATAGAATACTGAGATTATAAATAAGGTAGGAAGTAATAATGAATTTATTTCTCTGACACATGCTTAGTTCCCATTTCGATGTCTTGTGTTTGCAATAACCTAGATTCAACTTCAAATTCTCTATTGAGAGGACTTTACTAACTTTTCAGATAACCCATTTTATTTTGCGGTAGCTCTTATCATAAGAAAGGAAAGAGAAAATGTATTTTGAGCACCGAGCATTTTTATTTGCAGAATATTTTTTTGTGGGGGTGAGGGTATTTGGGATGCTGGGATTTGGATCTGAGTACAGAGTCTATTAAAACCATGTCGTGCTATTGGACTATATTTTTTCATCATGTGCTTTTTACATATATTAATTCAAAGGCAGGGCACTGCGTCCTAAAGCAAGCAGGAATAGATTTACTGCTCCACAACAAAGCAGGTCTGAAGAAATATGAAGAAAAGGCAGAGAAATGAATATATTCCAAGATGGCTATAAAGAACTTCTGTTAAAGTTTGTGCGTGTGTAAATACCTAGGTATCTAATTATTAATATGTTGATGTGACAAGATTCTTATTTCTGACTTTGATTCAGTTGACAGTATAGAGGTGATCTTGGGAACATCATTCATATACAGATGCTCCTTGACTTACTATAGGGCACATAATTTCTTGAATCCCATTATGTGCTCAAGAAATTATGTGTCCCAATAAACCCATAAGTCGATAATATGAAAATGCATTTAATTCACCTACCGAACATCATAGCTTAGCGTAGCCTACCTTAAATGTGCTTAGACAACTTGCATAGCCTACAGTTGGACAAAAATCATCCTATACAAGGCCTATTTTAAAATAAAGTGTTACATGTCTCTTGTAATTTATTGAGAACTGTACTGAAAGTGAAAAACAGAATGGTTGTATGGGAACTGGAAGTACAATTTCTACTGAATTGCTTTCACACCATGGTAAATTCGAAAAATTGAACCATTTTAAGTCAGGGACCATCTGTATTCTCACTGTAAAGTGAGAATGTTAACATTATTTGTGTGAGCATTAGTAAAGAATATTAATATTGTTAATGTTCTATATGTTGTTAAATTGCAAGAAATTTCTATTTAAAATAAAAAATTGAATACAAGTCATTCATTATGCAAATTAACAGTAACAATAGTACTTCATATATATTCATGAATAGTAACCACTCGTTGTGGTCCAATTTCCTCAAACTTAGCTTTTTATACTGGCATTCTGTTTTAAAATGGTGCAACTTTTTTTTTTCTTTTAAATTTCTCTTGCATGGATAACTTCGAAGCAACTAGTCTATAATCATCCATTCACAAACAATAGCTAATTGATTTTTATAATTTTCTACTTTATCATCTACTTGCAGTGAAAATAAAGCACACATCAAGAAATTATGTGTTCACTTTTGCTGCAGTGATTTCATTTCACCTTTGGAAATGTTGACTAGAATTTTGGTTTGAGAGTCGGACTCTAAAGAGTTTGCATTTAAGCTAAGAGGCTGATAAAAGAGGGATAAATTAATGCAACATAATCTCATATCTTGAGATAAAACAATATATGTTTGGATACAGTAAATACTATAATGTTAACATATATATCTTAATTTGTTAAAAGAAAAAATATTGTAGTGATTTTCACAAGAGTGTATCTAAAAATTCTTAGTGTATGGCCTTTGAAAATAAAGAGGTCATGTGAACATTTCCAAGGGTTAATTGACCAGGCTACAAAAATTACTCTTGAGGCTGGAGGGCAAAGAGATTCCAAAGACTTGGAAAATTAATTCCTGGTAATTGAAACACTAAAGGGTAATTGTAGGAAAAGAGGTTTAAAACATATTTTTGTGCTTTTAGGTGCACGTGTGCCATCCAATATGGTAGCCCCTTGACACATAGAACTATTTAAACTTGATGTAAATCAAATTGAAATAACATAAATTCAGTTCCCCTGATGCACTAGCCATGTTAATGTGTTGTAGTAGTCACACATAGCCAGTGACTGTGCAATTGTCAGCACAGAGAAAATTGTCATCATTGTAGTTCTGTTGGACAGTCTTGACGTAGACCTACAAGTAAAGATTTCCAACAACTGGGAATGTGGGTTTGAAGGTGTGGAGTAGGATTATGTATAAAATTATTGATTTTGTGGTCACCTACATAAATATGAGAGTTGGAAGCCATGAAATAGATAGGATTTCTAAGAAATCCAATGTATAATCCTTTGAGAACACCTGCTGCTAGGGGCAGGAGAAAGAGGATTGGACAGTAAAACAGAGAATACTATGTTGTTAATATCATCCAGGTCTTGACTGATTGGACCAGTACCTTTCACAGCAGCGAGAAAACATCCTGGCATAACGCATTGTCAAAAACTGTGCAATGTGTGGTGCAATCTCACACAGAGGAGCAGAGACATTCTCCAAAGTAGCCAGATTTTAAAAATATCTTTCGTTCTGAGAGTATCACTAACTATAGTCAGGGGAAATGTGCTTCTCTTTCTTGCCATTATGGTCTGCAGCAAGCTGGGTTTCAAGCACATCAAAGCCTGTTGGTTTCTATGTAAATGAAAGACTATTGGAAAATCCTTCTTTTGGGCAACTTTAAGGAACTTTTCTGTATCTAACAGAGAGTTTTAATTAAAAATGCAGATCATTATTTTAAAATGAAATCTAATTCATTGTGGAATTTGCTATTCCAAAGGCCCTATAAATTGAATTAGTGTCTCTATCAGTGGAGCATTCTGTTCCGCAATTTGTCTCAAGATACTTACGCCTGTCTTCCTCTCTCCCAGGCTGTGGACCATCCCATCTTCCACATCACTTGTATCCATGTGTGATCTCTCTTCATGCTCCTTTGTTACTGCACAAGTAAATGGTAGACTTTATGAGGACAGAGAAAAGCAAACTTAACATTAACTAGATACAGAGAAAGAAAAACATCCACTCTTTATCTTTATTTAAAACAAACTACCCTCTACCTCTCTTTATCAGCCATTTAGCTGTTGTATTTTCCCCAAACTGCATTTTAAATATCGGGGTTCTTCTAAGCTTGGTTAGAACCTGTCCTCTTTTTAATGACTTATTTATGACTTATTCTCTCCCTTCAGTGGATTCTTAAGTATACTCATTTAGTCCAAACTTTGTTTCTTTCTTTGATTCTTTCTCTCTTCCTTTTTATTTGTACGTGATAATTTCACATATTTATGGGGTGCATGTGATATTTTGATACATGCATACAATATGTAATGATCAAATCAGGGTATTTAGGATATTTATCACCTTAAACATTTATCATTTATTTGTGTTAGTGTCATCCCAAAAAAACACCAGGATAGCTAAACAGTAGAAGGGAAAGCTTTATTGGAAATATTGATTTGTAAAGTGGGAAGAGAGAGTCTCTGGCATGGACCAAAGATGCTTTTTCTTTGGAGAGGGGAAGGGCAGGTTGGATTTTATACTTCCTTAGGGTAGGGGCTGTATCGCACAATAAAGTCATACATATTCATCAGGTTTGGGGCAAAGCTATACATATTTATGAGGAGAATTGGGCATATGAGCAATGAGTAAACATATGTAACATACATCCCATGCTCATTTTGGGGTGGGGTTTTTAGCATTAAATTTGGTGGAATTTGCCTGTTTATGGCAAAGTCAAGAGGTGAACTATAGGCCACAAAGACTGTGTGCAGTCTCTATGAAGTGACTGAAACTAGCTTAAGGTCTGAGGTTGCTTATGAGGGAAGGATGTTTGTAGGGCTGGTCCTGAGTTGTAGTGGTCTGGGTTGTAAATCAGAGTTAGGAGTGGTCTGATAATTTGTCTGATAATTCTTTTTCTTACTGAGTTTCACAAGAGTTGATTTTGCTTTTAGCTGTAGGAATTTAGAGAGTTGCTGTGCTGGCCAATCCCTGAACCCTCCGCCCATAAGTAACTTTTGTTTCCTTAACTTCAGGGTCCATTTCAGTGATAAAGGGGCACCTATTTTGGTCTTTCATATCACACTGGGAACATTTTGAATCTTTTCTTCTAGCTATTGTTAAATATACAATAAATTATAGTTAATTATAGTCGCCCTACTGTGCTATTGAACACTAGATCTCACTCCTTCTATCTAACTCTGCATGTGTACCCATTAATGGGCTCTGGTAACTACTATTCTACTTTCTACCTCCATAAGATCAACTTTGTTAGCTCCCACATATAAGTAAGAACATGTAATATCTGTCTTTCTGTGCCCGGCTTATTTCATTTACTATAATGACCTATAGTTCCATCCATGTTGCTGCAAATGGCAGGATTTCATTCTTTTTTATGGTTGAATGGTATTCTGCTATGTATATATACCACATTTTCTTTATCTATTCATCCATTGGTGGGAACTTAGGTCAATTCCATATCTTGGCCATTGTGAATAGTGCTGATAAACAGGAAGGTGCAGACATCCCTTTGATACACTGATTTTTTTCCCCTTGATTAAATACCTAGTAGTAGCAGTGTAAAATGGTACATGCGTACAGTCCCAGCTACTCGGGAGGCTGAGGCAGGAGGATCACTTGATGCTAGGAGTTCAAGTCCAGCCTGGGCAACATAGCAAGGGTCCATCTCTAATTTGGATAGTATGGTAGTTCTATTTTTAGCTTTTTGAGGAACCTCCATACTTTTTTCTATAATGACTGTACTAATTTACATTCCCACCAACAGTGTATAAGTGTTCCCTTTTCACCATATCTAGTTCAATCCTTAGACTAAGCTTTAAAGCTGTATATCCAGGATGGACACACATCTTGCTTTGACTGGGAAATTTCTGTCTTCTCTAATTTAGCAGGTGTTTTTGGTTTTATTTTGGGGGACTTATTCATTTATAACAATTCATACTAATTCTAGTATTACTAAAGTAAGCTACATTTACTTCATAGACTTTGTATTTCTCACTTATGGCATAGTCTCATTTAGGAGTGTGAGAAAATGGTTCTGTAAAAGAGTTTTCTCCAAGTTCACAGAATATGCCTGTATATCCATTTTCACTTATATACTTAAAAATATTTTAATAACTATTTTAAAGTCATTGTCTTCTAATTCTAATATCTTCATATCAGGGTATGTTTCCATTGACTGGTTTTTATCTTAGTTGTATGTCATATTTTTCTGCTTTTTTGCATAACTAGTAATTTTTGATTTATGGTGAATACTGCAGATGCTACATTATTCATTTTTTGGATTTTGTTGATTTTCTTTCAAGACTGGTAAATTTTGTTCTTGGAGGCAAATACTTTTCTGGCAAATGAGTTTGACCTTGCCGAAGTTTAGTTGCTTCATGCTATGCATTTTGATGGGGATATAAGGTAGCTCTGAATTTAAAGCTAAAGAAGTTCTAATCCTTGCACCACATCTTTCTGGGGTCTCCACTCAGTGCCCAGGTGTTCATTAGACTGTTTCCTCTCTGGAGATCTCAAAGCCTCCTAAGATGGTGTGGTCTCCAGAAACTTCATTAGTCTCCCACCTCTTTATGGCTATACTTCACAAGGTTTTGCAGACTACTGCCCTGCACATTTTCAACTTACTACTTAGCCAAATATTCAAGGGCTCTGCTATGCAAATTTGGGGAGTTCTTTCTTTGAGCAGCTATCTTCTTTCTTTGTCTTTCTGTAAAAATTCCATCTACTTCAGCAATTCTGAACTCTGATCTCCTTTTCCTCTATCCACTGAGAGGGTTACTCTTTAGACTCCACTTCCTTATGCCCTAATTTGAAAAATACCCGAGCACAGAAAGATTGAATGAATATGAAGCTCCTCTCATGTGTTTTTCTTCTCTCACAGATTGAAACTTCACATATTTCTTGACCAGTGTCTGAAAGAGAGGATTGATACAATTTTTCCAGCTTAACATTTGTTTACAAAAGATAGGTAGGCTGGATACCCCTTCCCTAGTCATGGAAACAAAAATAGTCTGATGAATATTTGATTTCAGACTTCTTTTGTTTTGTTTTAGGATTTTCATCTCATTCTTATTTAGAGTTTCCATATCTTTTCTGAAGATTTCATTTGCTTTACCCACTAATTCCATCTTTTTCTATACACCTTTAACATATTTGCTGGCATTATTTTATGATCTTTCTCTGACAATTGTAACATTTGTCATCTCTGGCTTTTTCCTAAGGACTAGGTTTTTCTCTTGGATGTAGGCTACATTTTTCTATTTATTTGCATGTTTAAGTATTTTTTTTTTTTCATTTTATACTGGATGTTGCATGCCGCCTTATATAGCCTCTGGATTCTGTTTTCTTCCTTTCGAGAACATTAAATTTTAACTGGCAGGCATATCACCTTGATCCTGAGGAGGCTTGTTTTAGATTTTGTTAGGACGCTTTTAATTGTATTTTCTTTTAATTGTAGGGCCTGATCCTTAGCCCTGAACTTGGTCCTTACCCCTACAGAATGGCCATTATTATAAATTCCTATTGAAATCTCCTCTCAAATGATAAAAATTTTAAACTTTTTCTCTCCGGTACTAGGAATTTGTTAAAATATTCCAGCCGTCCATATGTTGCTTTCTGCTGGGCTTCTTTTAATCTCATCTCCTGCTCACAGAGTTGAAAAGGCAGCCAAGGCAGTTTGTGTTCGAACCCAGAATGGAGCCTTCCCCTTTTGTGACTTTGTTCTTCCCATGATTTTTTTTTTCCCCTCTAGCAGTCTTCAATTCTGACCATAATTCTATATTATGAGAAGACTGATGCTTTTTACCATTTCTGATGTGCCACACAGAATAGGGGGTGCTCTCAGAGGAGAAAATGTTTAAATGTGGATCTCACACAGTGCGTATCCCTGTTCTCAGTCTCCTATGAAGACCTAGCATGTATTTTCTAATCCCTAAAAAATTGTTCGTTATTTCTCAATTATTTTAAAGTTGCAATGTTTGGAATGTGCATCATTCTCTTTAATATCCCCAGTGCCTAATATAGAGCTTGGCTAGAGAAAATAATTAGTGTTTATTGAATGAATTAACTAATGAAATATTTATATCATATGAAAATAATAACGATGGTGTGTTACCATGGGATAGCATCTATATATCTAGGCCTCTATATTTTGTTTTAGTTAGTGATAGTTTGCAGTGAATTCCTATAATTTTGTGATGGCTCAGCATCCATTTTGCATATAGGTTTGACTTTCTCATTCAAGAAGCAGGACTTTGTCACCCTTGACACAGTTTCCAGACCTCCGCTTCTTCCCAGTTCCTCACGGAAGCCGATACAGATAACTGCCTTATACAACCGCCTCCTGGTGACCACCTCACTATCGAACAGCTACATACAACCTACTTGACTTACTCCACTGACCCCACACCCAGCATGGGCTGCACAGATCTGCCATGGTGACAACACATCAGTCATGGCCTGACTCCATGGAGCGTGTGCCTGCTTGCAGTAGACCTACCAATTGCAATTCCCCATGTGACAACTGCTAGGGTAATGCCCTGGACCCCAATAATGTCTTTGGCCCTCAGGTCCCTTGCTCTCTGCTTTCTCCTTTGCCTCCTCCCTTCTGCTGGTTGAGTGTGTATGGCCCAGATGGCTCCCCTCTTCCTGATAGCCCATGTGAGCTGTGCTGCCCTTTTCTCTTTGGGATCTGTAAGTAATGTACTGTTTCTGTTATTTTATGTATTTTATTGAGTTGCCTCCTCTGCTTCTCACCTGACTCACACACCTGAATTTAACTCTACTTCTGGTCAGGGCTCTTCTAGAGAATGGCTAGGACAAGACCCACAAGGGTATTTGCCAGTATAAACCAGTTTCCTTTGAGAGGGACACATGGTCACAGGTCAGACACTTAGGCATCCTTATCCACCAGGATAAAGAAGTATCTTGTGAAAGATATCCTGTAAACATCCATCATATACACAGCCAAACTATGTGGCCACTCTCCTGAGTGAGACCTGAAGACCAAATTGAGGAAAACACAACAGATATGAAAAACAAATATTGTTTTTCTTGATAAGCTGACTACATAAAGTCCTAGTGTGACATTGTCTCAATAAGATCACCATGAACTAAAATCTGATGCTTGACTTTATGGTTAAAAACTCAATTTTGTCATAGTACCTCAAGAGCATAGCATTTGGCAAACAACATGTCATAATCAAAGATACAAGGGAGCGATGCTTAAGCCAGAGAAACAATTTAACAGTTTTCAAAGAAGGCTGTCTTTTCATGTGACCAAAATATTCATAATCACAAGGCAGGAAAGACTTTCTGGTTTTAGAGTGCTTGGGAGAGTAATCAGCAATAAAATGCTTGGTTAGAAATTGAATTTGTGTGAA
>RJWJ010020905.1:0-27797 GCA_004363605.1 Indri indri | reverse complement strand
TCCCTCTCTCCCCCGTGCATGTGGACTTGGCTTTCAGGAGTTCAGTCTGGAGGAATAGGTGGCTCCAAGATCACCACACTCAAGGCCCATCCTGAGGGGACAAAGGCTTCCAAGGATGGGAGGCCCATGTGGACTTGGGTTGGTGAGATCAGGGGAGGGGCCCTGAGGATTTGTGGGAGGCAGTAATGATGTGCTAGACACTGGAATTAGAGTCCCTGGGTTCAAATCCTGCCTCCACTTGAACTTGGGCAAGTTGCTGAGCCTCTCTGTCCCCACTAGTAGTACAGGATTGTAATAGCACCTACCTCTGGTTGTGATGATTAAATGAGATGATTTGTAGAAATAAGTTAGAGCAGTAAGTACCTAATTATTAAATATCAGCTGCTATTATTTCATTATGATTCTTTTACTAAGCTTAGAATGACCATAAGATTTGTTGTTCAAATCTGGAGAGCTTTACAAGAGAAGAGGGGTCTGTTAAAAGTTGTGTTGGGACAATAGGTGTTAACTGGGATTTTTCCAGGCAGATGGATCTATAGCCCTTGATCAACACTTGGGATCTGAGTGGGCAGACAGGTTCTAGGTAGGCATCCCAGGTCAGAGGATGGCATCAGCACAGGTTGTGGAAGCTGGATAGTCATGGTATGCACAGGTGACCACAAGGGAGCCGTGGGGCCCACCTGCCCCGCTGGACAGGAGCAGTAACATCTCTCCGTCTGCACCCCAACTCCTTCGCCCAGAAGTGTGTCCTTCGCTTGGCTTTGGGCTCATCTGCGTGCTCCAAGAGCACCTGCCCATTCAGCATCGTGATTTAGAAGGGCACAACAAGCCACTGCATTCTTTATGGACCTGAAAAAGACATGGTCTTTACCATGACAGAGAGGCACCGGGCGTCTCAGAAACTGTTCCGATGCCATGATAGACGGGAGGAAGCGGAGGTAGGGAAAGAAGCTATTAAATCACAGAGCGCATCCTCACTTGACACCAGGGGAACAAAGCTTTCGGATGGCGGCTCCAGGAGGAAGAATGATGGAGGCAGGAGAGGGAGGTGGGGTGGCTGGAGGAGGCGCGTGTCTCCCAGCCCGCGTGTCTTCCGTGTGAACCTCAGCAAGAGCATGTGACCCCCTGGCAGGGCGGCGTATCCAGGCAACCGTCATTCCTCATCCGCACGGGCACGTGGTCTTGCAGTGGAGCACCGTGTGCCTGAGGCCAGGTCCCTGAAGGGGCAGGGCAGCCTCCCCTGCAGAACAGTGGGGTCTGAGAAATGGAGAAGACCTTTCCCCAAGGAGTAAGGGGAAAGCAGCCAGAGCTGCAGGCCTGGGCTTCTGGGGACGGTGACATGCCCCAGCTAAGCTGGGAGCCGGGTTGAATTCCTAACCCTGAGTGCTCAGTGGGGTTCCTCGCTTTTTACTGTCTTTGT
Organism: Indri indri; assembly: GCA_004363605.1. Lineage (NCBI taxonomy): Eukaryota > Metazoa > Chordata > Mammalia > Primates > Indriidae > Indri > Indri indri. Next base: position 26,377 of record RJWJ010020905.1, on the reverse strand, counting down.
TCGTAAAACAGTTTTTTTAAATGGAACCTCGACCCAGTAGCACAGTTCTGTACATAAAAGACCTTAGCTCATAAAGTAGACCAGCACCAATCTGCATTTTGTAAATGCAGATTTTTAGGTATTAACAGAACTCCCACTAGCTTATGTGGAGTCTTTGCACAAATTAGAGAAAAGATACCCCCTCTGTGTAGACAGGTAGGGAAAAGGTGCTCTCCTCTTGTTGAGCACAGTCCTGTGGGCCCCTGTAGCCTGGTGATCAGGCAGTGGTACCTGCGTGTGGCCCTGTCTCCGAGGGTCTGGGCTTGGTGAGGGAGCAGAGAGAGGCTTCCTCCTCCGGGGCTGCAGCCCCGCACAACATGCACAACACCAGCTGCATGTCAGTCCCCACCCAACTCACCCACCAGGTACTTTGGGGCAGTGCACAAGCTTTGCAACTGTCTCTGACCGGCCTGGATATGAGTCACGGCCGTCTTCGCTGGTTGCGGTTGGCATATAGAGCAATCTCGTCTTGTTCCGTCGTAAGAATTTTGGGATGAAAACATGCAGTGATTTCTTTTTATCGAGTTCTATACCATACCCTAAGTTTGCTCAGACTGAAGACCCACCCATGCCCCAGGTGTGGCATGCCATCCTGGGTACCTTTCCAACTTGGAGAAAGTGAGAAGCAAAGCACTAAAAGGGACTTAGCCTGCTCAGCTAGCCGTGGTCTACATGCGCCTGTCCCCTATATGGGGTTAACACTTACTGCACACCTACTGTGTGCCAGGCTCCCTGCAGACACTGCTCCCTTTGATCCTCTCTGCAGGCCTGTGAGAGAGGTCCTGTTGTCATCCCAGCCCGGGTAACTGAGGCTCGGGGTGGAAGGAACATGCACCAGACACAGCTGGCAAGTGGAGGTGCCAGGGCCGGCACTCTCGCCATTCCAGCCCTCGACCCGACCATCAGGACCAAACACCTGTCTGTCGACACCTGAAGTTTCTCTGAGCCCTTAAAATGTGGCGTTTGGGTGGAGATGGGCAGGCTTGGGCCTGGGAGGGATCAGATGGGGCCTCCGCACTTGTTCCCCTCCGGGCCAGGGCTGCTGTTCTCAGGGCCTTGAGATCTTGAAGGGGATCCAGGCCCCGGGTCAGCCGGGAGGCGATCGGGTAACGTCAGGGAAGGCTGGAGGCATGCTGGATTTTCCACCGCCTGAATTTCTACAGACACCATGCTGTGGCCCAAGAGGCTGACACGGGAAATGCAGGTGGTGGCCAAGGAACCAGAGGTCCCCGCTAGTAAAGGCAGCCCACACAGGCGCCCTCTGGCCCCGCTCGGAGTACTGTGCAGGAAGCTCCCAGAACCATAGCAGGAGTCCTGCAGGTTGTCCTTGATAATCAGAGCAAAAGGCTAGAAAATTGCTTTTGCCTGTTAAAGGCAGCAGGGAGCCTTTTTATTCCAGAAACGAGAAGGGCAAGATTCTGAGGTTTCTCCAGACACCCAAAGCGCCCCTTCCCCTGTGCCAGGTGCCAAAGTTTCATTCTGAGCACTGTCTGCCTGCACTGTTCCAGCCTAGGTGAGTGGGCAGGTAGAGGCTGTGTGCCCTCCACCTCCGCCCCGGCTGGGGGCGCTCAGCTGAGCACATTCAGGATAAGGCCTGGACTTGAACTCCAGGCTGGAGTGTTGGTCCTGACACTGGAAGTGGGCACGGCAGGTGAAGGTGACTATTGAAAATGCAATTTAGGACAACCCTGAGATAGCCTTGCTCACCTCTCGGATTGACAAGATCCCAAAAGTACACCAGCACGCTCAGTGGGCAGTCCTGCAGCTCTCACACGTGGCTGGTGGAAAGGCAAAATGACGTGACCCCTATGGGGGCAAATCCAGTTGTATCTGGCAAAATCGCCTGGGCGTTTACCCTCGACTCAACACTTGTAGGGGTGTGCCCTGAGGATCAAACTTCACAAATATGAAACAAGTCACTGTGCACTCTTTGTAGGATACAGTCTAAGGCCTGAAAGAACAGGAAGCAAATCTTGAAGCTTATATAGTAGATTTGTTGGCAGTTCTTTGGAGTAATAATTCTGGAATCATTTTGTTATTGCAGAATAGAGCGGCAAAGGCGTAAATATACACCGTTAGGTACCAGCGTTCTCTCTGCGGGAAGAGGGACTTACGACATGGAATGGGGGAAGGCGTGGGATTGGAGTTGGAGCATCAATATGCTCTTTCGATGACATAAATATATGATTTACAAGTATAACCACAGAAAAGGCCAAGAAGCAGTGACACCCCCTCGGAGCAACGCGTATACCTAGTGCCCACCCCTCTGCTTCTCGACACTGTTTCCCACGAGAAGGAGCCAGGGCTCCTTGGACAACTGGGGGATCCAGACATGGGGCCGTCAAAAGTGAAATGTGGCCGGAGCCTCTTGTCCTTCAGAAAGCAAAGATGCAGGTGAAGACAGGCGGGTCCAAAAGGCCCAGGCACTGGCCAGAAGGGGCTCCTGCTGGCAAAGGTGGGACAATTGCACGTGCAGAGGAATAATGACAGAAACGGGTGATCAAAAGGGGGAAGGGAGGGAGAAAGACGAATGCCGATTGGCAAATGGAGAAGGAACGAAAGAACCAGAGAACCGCCAGTGATGGACAGACTGACATCATGGACCCCGATGTGATGGCTTCAGAAGGACACGACGTCACCGGTGGATTAGCTGAGTTGAGGCAGGCAGCTGACCCGGACTCTTAGAAACTTCCATGCATAAAAGCCCCACAGAGGGCAAAGGGAACCTTCTGGATTAAAGGAGGATCAGGAGCCAGGACAGTTCGCTGTAACACGTGATCTCACTTGGGATCCTGGACTGGGGGGTTTGGGGGATGGGAAAGCCGAAGCCATTATGAAGACAAACGGGGACACGTGCATATGGTCTGTGTGTTAGGTGATGTTATCACACCGGTGCTAAGGCAGTAATAAAATACATCAGTGGCAGCTTTGAGAACCTGGAGTTCTGGGGACGGCCCCTGGCTTGAGCGCTTGCCTTTCTGGCTCCAGCAGCAGAACAGCCTCGCTTTTGCAAAAATACCACTTCCCCACCACGTGCCCTGCGCTGGCCAAGCATTAGGAACAGATGTTAATCCTCGTTTGCAGATAGGAAACTCGTGTACAGTGATATTACTTCTCTTTATGAATATTTTAATATTAAAGCAGCAAATCCCAGAAAGTGCTGACCTGCAGCTTTGCTTGGTGGCGCATTCCAGGCAGTTCCGCTGGCCCCCTTGGTGCCAGCCTGGTGAGGGCTGCCGAGGGAGCATGTGGCCCACTCGGGGTGTCTGATGTGGGTCTCTAGCACGGTGCCCCTGTTCCTCCTTGAATGGGACTCAAAGGACCTCGAGGGGATATAATCTGTCATCTAATTCTGAGATCATTTCAGGAAAGCGGGGCTCAACTCCGAATCTAAGGAAAGGATCAGTTGTTTGGGGGACGGGTAGCGGGAGGACTCTGGGGCCCTGGCTGGCTGCCTTCCCAGAGGCTGGGTCCAAGCACTCACCCAGTTAATTAGTTAGTAGGTCTTCAATAAGCAGTTGAGTGGCTGCTGCTGTTTTTCTCTATTCAGTTTAATCAAACTCACAGTAGCAGGCACTCCGCCAGGTATCAGGAACAGATAGTCACTCATTCCAGAAATACCAGCTGACCCCCGTGGCATGCCAGGCCGAGGCTGGATCCCGGGTATGGGACCCTGGTGAGCAGAGCAGCCCAGGCAGGGTAGAAGGAAAACAAGTAGTATGTCGGTGGACAGACAGGACAAGGCTGACGTGGTGTAATAGCACGTGCCATGAAGGATTCAAACAGGGAGGTGTGGCGGCTCCTTTGCACACAGTGGCCAAGGAAGATCTCTCTGGAACGGGGACCTTTAACCCAGGACTGATGGGAAGGAGGCAGCCCTGTGCCCAGCCTGGGCAGGAAGGACAGGGAAGCCAGTGTTGTAGCAGGAGGGGGAATGGCGGGAGAGGGAGTGAGAGGCAAGGTGAGAGGTGGTTTCATGGGGGGCTCTGCAGTCCTGGGTAAGGGGCTTGGATTTCACGATACACGTGGTAGGATGCAGGGAGGCCACTCAATCTGATTTGCATTTCGAAGCATCCCCTCTGGCTGGTGCATCGAGAATAGGTTGTGGGCACAGTGGGTATAGGCCCAGGGGAGGCTACTGCAGGTCCTCCAGCAGGACATGGTGGCGCTCGGGCCAGGCTGGGGAATCCATGGGACATGCTGGCAGATTAGATGCAAGGAGAAGAGGGGGACATGAGCAGGTGTTGAGCTTGAGCCCCTGGTGCAGGTGGGGCCGGCTCCAGCCTGAGGGTACTAGGGAGCCATTGTGGGCTTTAGATACCGAGTGGTGGGATCAGATTGGGGCTTTAGGAAGACAGCCTCAGCCAAGGCAGGAAGGGGAGGATGAAGACCATGGTGAGGTTCGCCATAAGGGAAGAAGCTGCGGGGAGGGCTTCCTCGCACGTGGTCCCAGTCCCGTAACCCGGCTGGATCTGCGCCATCACCCCCATGTCTTCCTCCCCGCCTGGCTTCCTCCACCGAATGCTCCCCTCCCCTGCAGGCCCCGGCTGAGAGAGCAGAGCCACGTTCCCAGGCAGAGGCGGGGTCCCCACAGGCATCTGTGTTCTCCTATCCCACCCTGCTGGCTCAGCCGGAGCAGGTCTAGGGCACACTTAGGGAATGAGGGCTGCCCTGCTGGAAGGAATTGTGATTAAAAATGGGCCAGTGCACTTAGGGTAATGACACGCTGCTCTCGGAATTGCTTTCCTAGGCCATGGTTTTCTCAATGCCAGAAAATCCAGTAACCCCAGGTTACATTCAGTAATCAGGACACAGTGCTGATGGGCTTGTAAAGCCTGTCCGGCCAGCTGTGCTTGGGATCGTCTCTGTTCTCAGCAGTGTCTGTGTGGGTTGTGGCTGTCACTCAGCTGACAGCCACCTAGTTCACAAGGGCCGCCCTTGGCCTGGGTGGCGGTCAGATGGTCAGATGCCCAGCTCAGCAGCAGAGTCCGCTGAATTGGGCCGGGCCATGGGGAGAAGGGAGGTACCAAGGAAATACTGGCTGCAGGCCACAGCCCTGGGGGGCTTCTCGGCCCTGGCAACCCTGGGCACACTTGCACTGTTGCATGCAAGACCACCTCCCTTCACCTGGGCTCTTGGGGGAGGTGACCTTTGCTGGTAGTTGTGGTTTGCCCTCTGTCTGCCACACTTTGCACCACCTCCTTCAGCAGGCATTTACAGAGGCCCAGGTCTAGGTCCCGGTGGGGTCGCAGTTCCATTTCGCCATCCAGGGCAGCAAGCCTTCCTGGAGCCTCATGTACCCGGCCTTCCCAGACAGGCTCAGAGGAGCACAGTTGGGCATTTGTCAGTGAATTAGGGTCACCCTGGGAATAGTCATCTTTGTAGTTTAGAAAATGGACTGTCACTTACCTGCATCATCGTTAGACCGTCTCTCAGCATTGATGGAGGCAGGACCTTTTAGCAATTGAGACCGTGGACTCTGGGTTCAAATCCTAGCCCTGGTGCACAGCATCTGCGGGACCTTGGGCCAGCCACTCAGCCCCCCGAGACTCACTCCGTTCATCTGCAGTGCGGGAGTGAGCCTGGAACCTGCCAGGTACGGGCGTTGTGGGGATTGACTTAGATCATGCCTGTGAAGTGCTCAGCACAGCAGAGGGGCTCGGGAAGTGCTGGGTAGGTTTTGACCACGCTCCTCCATTTCTACCAAGTGTGCAGCCGCTTGCCTCTGTGGGTTAGAAAACCACATGGCTGCGTGTTGTCAGAATCAAGCATCACGTGTTAGCCGAGAGCAAACGGAGCTGGCTGCAGAAGGTGCTTCGCGGTGGAGCCAGAGGAGACTGGAATTAATGTTTAACCAGCAGCCACTGCGGGGCTGGAGTTTTGCACACTCTGTCTCGTTTGATAAGCAACTCCGTGAGATCGGTGCTATCACACTGCTGTACAGGTGGAAACCCGGGGCTGGGAGAGATTCAGCAACCTGCTCAAAGCCACACAGCTTGGAGTCCAGAGGCAGGCCTGTCTCATTCCCAAGTCCAAGGTTGTCCTTAAGGGCAGGGGTCAGCCAACTACAGCCTGGCCTGCCTGCCGGCCAAATCCAGCTCACAGCCTGTTGTTGTAAATAAAGGTTGATTGGAACGCAGCGAAGCCCATTTGCTTCCATATTTTCTAAGGCTGCTTCAAGCTGTAACAGCAGAGTTGGGTAGGCGCAACAAAGATAGTATAGCCTGGAAACATCAACTGTCTGGGCTTTTACAGCAAACATGTGCCACTCCTGCTCTTCCTGTGTGTTCTGTCCCCTAAACATTCCTATGTTGAAGTCCTAAGTCCCAGGACCTCAGAGTGTGACCTTATTTGGAGGCAGTGTCATTGCAGATGTAGTTGGTTAAAGACAAGCTCATAGTGGAGTCAGGTGGACCCTGATCCAGTTTGACCGATTCCCTTACAAAAGGGGGACATTTGGACACACCTGCACCCAGGGAGAGCCCTAGGTAACGGTGAAGGCGGGTATCAGGGTGGTGCCTCCGCAAGCCGAGGAACACGGATTGCCAGGAGAGAGGCCTGGAGCAGGCTCTTCCTGCAGCCCTCGGAAGGCTCCAGCGCTGCAGACACCTTGACCTTGCACTGTTGGCCTCTAGACCCATGAGCCGCTCGGCTTGCGGGGCTTTGTTACGGCGGCCCCGGCAGACTAATGTGCTGTGCTGTTGGCCTTTTCCACTTCCTTCTTTGAAGCCAGAGGATTGTGGGTACAGGAAGTCTCACCCACAGAGCCTTCTAGCTTCTTTTTGATGACCTTTAGGTCCTGTGTCCGTCCCGTACATGGCTGCACGTTCCCAGGTCCACCTGAGCACAAGGCTGGAGAGGCCGGGCCAGGCCCCCGGGGTGTCACAGTGAAAGGGGTGCTACTCTGGTGAGCCCCCAGGGTCAGCCCTGCGGCAGTCTCCCCCTGGGCCAGCCCCAAACAGCTGGAGCCTGGCCCCAGTGTCTTGGCCTTAGTCTCCCCAGGGTCCATTGGTGCTCTGGGCCCCCGACTTCCTGGGGAGGTGGGACAGCCCAGGGACTAGCCCTCCAAATTAAACACAGCAGCTTCCTCTTGCCTGGATGTCCTCGGCACTTTCTTTGAAGGACCGTGGGGTGGTTTGTCACCGTCTCTGTGGCCTCCAGCATGCATCTCTTTTTGCTTGATGCCTTTGGCTTTTAACTTCTGTCTGTCGTTCCTGGGCAGAGAGGGGCTCTGCCCAGAGCGACAGCAAGTGCCACATGGGCAGGCACCATGCGTGGCTCGTCCACTAGTGGGTCCCTAGCAAAGTGCCCAGCATCTAGTAGGTTCTTTTCTCCAGAACCACACACATCCCTGCCAGTGAGTGTTTGAGGAGCATCTGCCCTGTGTCCTCCCGGGGGAGAATGGAGGGAGGTCTGAAAGGAAGAGGACAGGATCCATGTCCTCCAGGAACTGGGTTCCCCGATAGCAGTAGAGGGACACACCTGGTGTTTGGGGAGCATCTGCAGTCAAGTCCCTCACCCCACGCAAACACCGTGCCTGCCTGTGCCGAGAGCTTGGAGGAATGATGCCAGGACAGACAAGGACCAGTCCCTGCCGTCGCCCAGTGAGAAGCTGGGTCCAGGTTTAAAGAGCTGCCTTCAGAGACCCGACACCCAGCAGCACCTCAGCCGGTGCTGTTGGCCGTTGCTTGTGGGCTGATGTCTTCGGACTTGCAAACAACTGGTCCTTGGAACAGCCCTTTGGCACTTGAGAAGTAGAATGCCCAGGCACCTTTCTGGGAGCCTTTGTATACCCAGCAAAGGTTTCAAAGCATTAAGCGGTATTTTAAAAATCAGTTCACATGGCATCTGCCCCTGGCGGAAGGAGTCCTGACGGGGGTCTGAGGACCTGCGCCCAGCCCTGCCGGCTCATTAGTGGTCTCCTCCGCCTGTGCTCCCATCAGTGAGGTGGGGGTTCACGCTGACCCTGCAGCCTCGCTCCAAGGGTGAAGGAAAATAATTGGCCAATTCCCAGCCCGGTGCTTGGCCACATCCTGGGTACGGGGACGTGTTTGTTGAGTGTGATGTGAGATGGGTCACAAGGCCACATGTAAGTAATTATCTCCCAAGTTCAAGGCGGGAGAAAGAACTTTGAGCCATAATGACCCGGGTGTGTGTGGCATTGGAGCTGGGCTTGAAGGACGAGGAGGGTTTATTTTGGGGGGGCAGGGAGTAGGGGCAGGTGCTCCATCCAGGCTGGTGGCAGGGAGATTTTCAGTACTTCTGGGCATCCCTGTGGTTTAGGGCATCCTCCCGGGTGTGGGCTAGAGCTCCTAGGCATGGCTGCCTCCCCTGCCAGGGCTCACAGTGTGCATCCTATACTCCCCTGCTCTGATCCCTCGGCCCCTGGCCACGGAAGCAGGTCCCGTCTGCAAGGAGTTCTCAGATGAGCCCCTGGCGGCAGGGGCTGTTGAATTGGGCCAGGCCATGGGGAGAAGGGAGGAGGGCTGAGGAAATACTGGCTGCAGGTCATGGCTCTGGGGGCTTCCCACCCCTGGCAACCCTGGGCACCCATGTACCACTGCATGCAAGACCACCTCCCTTCACCCGGGCTCTTGGAGGTCTCGCACGTGACCTTTGCTGGCAGTTGCGGTTTGCCCTCTGTCTGGCACACTTTGCACCACCCTCTTCAGCAGGCATTTACCGAGACCCAGTTCTAGGTGCTGGTGGGATCGCGGTTCCCTTTTGCCACCCAGGACAGCAAGCCTTCTTGGAGTCTCGTGCGCCCGCCTTCCCAGACAGGCTCAGAGGAGCACAGTTTAGCATTTCTCAGTGACTCAGGGTCACTCTGGGAATATTTATGTTTGTACTTTGGGCAAGACAGTTGTACAATCTTTTTGGTTTTGCTTGTGTCTCTTTCCCTTCCTCGGACCGTGGACCATCACTTGTGTGTGGTCCTTGAGCCTTCTCTCGGCATTGCTAGAAGCAGTACCACGTCGGGGGTGGGGACTGTGGGCTCTGGGTTCAAATCCTGGCTCTGGTGTACAGGATCTACAGGACCTCAGACTAGCTGCGCAGCCCTTCCAAGACTCAGTTTGTTCATCTGCAAAGTGGGGATAACAATAGAACCTGCCTCGTAAAGGGGTGGTGAGGATTGACTAATGTCACTTCAGCCTGCTGCCCTGGGCACAGCAGCCTCCAGGACTGAAGTGACACCCTCACCATGCCATGTTTCAGACCCAGCACGGAAGAGGCCACAGGCCACCAAGGCCATCGCCGCTGCAGCAGAGCTTAGCAGCAGGGCAGTCCTCCTTAACTGCAAGAGTAGGCTGAGTCATTATGGAAAGTCACTGAGGATATATATGTGACGCTAGGAAGGTGGCAAGCTGGCCGGAAGGGCAGCTGCCCCAGCTGGAAGGGAGGGAGTGTGTGTCTTCAACGTGAGGCCGGAGCTCCAGGCAGGGCCTTCAGGTGCACTCCGCTGTGATGCCGGTGCCGGCCCCACTGTCCTCTTCTGCCCCTAAACTCCTGTGACGTTTCACTGGGTTCCCTGCAGAGCCTGGCCTGGCATCAGCCGCTCTGGATCCAGTTCTCTTATACGAGGAGCTCTGGGACAGTCTCCCTGGGCCGAGTTTCTGTCCCCTTCCCTGTGCTATCAGAAGAGACTACTGCACGGGGAATAAAGCAGGGGCCGAGTCCGGCGTCTGCAGGCGGGTGGGGGCTGTTGTCCTGGCCGCGGTTCTCCTCCGCTCACCCCTCGCTGACTGCCCCAAACGCCCCCTTCCAGGGAGCCCCCTCCCACCCCGCCCCAGTGCCTGCGGGCATCTTCCCTGATGTATATTTACCTCCATTTGTTCCAGACCCTGCAACGAGTGACCCACAGACAGGTTTTCTTGAGCCTACAAGGGGCTTTTTTAATTTTCAAATTCGTTGCCACTATTTGAAAGTCGGAAACTTTCAGTGTGGATTTCCAGCTTGTCCTGGAAAACAAGCCAGTCCGGCCACCCGGGCTCGTGCTGCCCGTAGACAGCTGGTGCCCCTTCTGCCAGGCTCCTGGGGAGGCTGGTGTTTGGCCTGCCTCGTGCCCCATGTGGCATACTTGAGTGTCCATGTCAGTTTCCAGCTCTTTCTGGGAGCAGAACCCACTCGGCCTCCCCGCACACCCAGCCCGCAGTGTCCGGCGCCTGCAGCAGGGGTTCCCCGGCGGGGCCTTTCCTGCATTCCTACGCGTCCCCTCCGCCCAGACTGGCTCACGCGCTCCTCTGTGCTCCTGTGGCTTAGTCATCACCGTGTCGGTCATCAGGGCCAGCACAGGGCTGGGCTCAGCGCGGTGCCCGAGGAATGCAGGACGACACGCTGAGAAAGCCGGCAGCTCCCCAGCCCGGGCTCGGAGACCCGCCCAGGGCCCCGGCCGCGCCCGTCTCAGCGTGGGGACAAGTCCTGTGGCCACACGCTTCTGTAGCCCGCGCCCTCCCACGGGCGTGCTCAGGGCCGGGTCTGCGGGAGGCCCTTGGTCCTCTCTGCGTGACCTGGGCCAGCCTTCCCTCCCCACTGGCTCTCCCAGCCCCGGGAGGGAGGGGGGGTCTTCCCAAAGAGCTTGGCTGTGGGAGCCTCGCGCCCCAGGGCCCCGTCCCTGTCTGACCTCATCTCCCAGGTGCCTGGCCACACCGTCCTTTCTGTCTCCCAGACGCCCTGAGGCCATTCGTTCCCGCTGCCTTGTGCTTTGCTGATCCCTGGGCCTGGGGTGTTCTGTTCCTGCATCCCCTGCCCCCTCGAGCTCCTGGCTCCTCCTCATCCTACACAGCCTCAGCTTAAATGTCACCTGCTCAGAGAGGTCCTTCTGGAAGGTTCCTTCCCAAGGGGATCCACCCTGTGTCCCCGGCCCCTCCGGTTATTGTTGGTTCTATAATGACCTCACAGTCTCTCCTTTCTATATTCGAGTTACTTGTTGGCTGTCAGCTCTGGGGGGCAGCCAGCCTGTGCCTGACGTGTCCCCAGCATCCAGCACACACACAGGACACTGGCTTCTCAGTGAAGCTGTGCTGGAACAATGAAGGTGAGTGGACCACTCACGAGACCGTCCCCCTGAGGATGCAGGGCCGGGGACTGGGCTGGGAGTCGGCAGCAGGGCTCAGAGCCTCCTGGCTGATCAGGACGTGCGCACCTGGGTGGATGGGGGTCCTCAGCGCCACCGCTGAGTTGCCGTGTGGCTTTGAGCAAGTTGCTTGACCTCTCTCAGCTGCAGCTTCCTCGTCTGTAAAATGGGTGTGGCACTTTCCACCCACTTCATTATCCATGAGGTAATGCATGTGAGGTACTTGGAACGGAGCACCTGGACGAGCTTAGCACTCAGTTATCATCCAGTAGCGTGAAGTCTGGTGTGGAATGAGGCAGACAGGAAGTAGGAATGCGAGTCTGTGCCCAGGAGCAAGCAGGGCCTGCGACACTGTCCAGCTCTCCATCTTGTCCTGCTGGCTCCCAGGCAGGGGCAGGCGGGGTGGGAGGTGGGCACCCCCCAGCTGCTAGTTGATGGATTCACTGATGGTTTTCATGGTTTTGTGGCTAAAAGATGCTCCAAAGGTTAGCCTTGCGTGGGTTTAGGAATTATCTTCGGTTTGGGGGCCTAGGCCTTCTCTGCTCTCTGTGTCAGCCCAAGGTAGGTAGAGGTGTTGCCGACTTCTGCTCAGTAGACGGCCGGGGAAGCCCACGCAGCAGACCGGCAGGGGCCGTGAGTAGGGCTGGGGACTCTGGGGGTTTTCTCTTTGGGGGTATGGCACTGTTCCAGCCCAAACGCTCTACCCAAATTCACCCTTAAATCCTCACAGCACCCCATGCATCCAAGCAAGGAGGGTGCTTTTGGTGACTCCACTTTAATGGGGAAACTGAGGCTCAGAGATATGCAGATTCCCACCCTACCAGCTTGGTAGAGCCTGGGTTCAGACCCAGGCTGTTGGGCTGAAGGACCTGCATGGCCAGCCACTTTGCCATCTGGCTGGGAACAACAGTCAGTAAGTGTCAAGTTCACGTGTTGAACCTCAGCGGTTTGGGTGGTAAAGCAGAAAGGACGCTGATCTTAGAATCGGGTGGACCTGGTCAGAATCCCAGATCTTACTGCTGTGTGACTCTGGGAAAGTTGCTTCACCTCCCTGAGCCTTTGTTTTACCCCGGAACGACGGCCATCACAATGACTGCTTTGCAGGGTTTTTTGGAAGAAAAGATGGGGGAAGCACATGAAGGCCCCTCCCCTGAAACTGTTTGTTTACTCCCTTTCTCTGTTGTTTCCTCCTGCCTGGTGCCTTTGGCCCCAGGCGCTGGCCCATGCTGGCCCGTGTCCAGAGCCTGACCTTGGCCTTGAGCTCCACGAGGACTTCGGAAATGGCTTTGGCTGCTGCGGCAGAGGGAGCTGCCTCAATCCGCTTGCAGATCAGAATCTCCGGGCGCCCCTTGCCAGGCCTTTCATGTTGTTGCTTCATTTCACAAGAGCCCCGGTGTTTGTTTAGCAACAGGGTGGTATTTTTAGAACTTAAAAGTAATTCTGCTCTTCGAGGAACGATCCTGTCCATGTAGCCCCAGCTCGAGCCAGGCCTGGACCGGAGGCGTGTGGGCACTCTGCCCTGGGTCTCCCCACCCCCACCGCCTGCTCCCGTTGGACGTGGGACACTGTTAGTCTGCCCTGTCCGGCTTCACTGCTTCCTGCCTATTGGCCCTGGCTCTGGAGGGCTGGTGAGGCAGGTGCAACAATCCCAGCCTGTGGTCAGCTGAGTAATGGCCCCCCAAAGATGTCTACATTGGAACCCCTGGAACCTATGAATATGTTACTTTATATGACAGCAGGGACTCTGCAGGTGTGAATAAGGGTTCTGAGATGGGGAGATTATCCTGGGTTATCCAGGGGGCCCAGTGAAATCACAGGGGACCTTACCGAGGGGAAGGCAGGTGAGGGAGAGGGAATGAGGTGCAGTGTTGGAACAGAGGTCAGAGTCAGAGACACTGGGAGGTGCCACCTTGCTGACTTTGAGGCTGGAGGAAGGGGCCACAAGCCAAGGGATGTAGGTGGCCTCTAAAGGCTGGAAAAGGCAAGGAAATGGGGTCCCCCCTGGAGCCTCTAGTAGGAGCATGGGCCTGCAAATACCCTTATTTTGGCCCAGTGAAATCTCATTCAGACTTGTGACCCCTAGGACTGTAAGATAATAAATTTGTATCGTTTTAAGCCACAAAGTTTGTGGTCATTTGTTACCGCAGCAACAGGAACCTAATGCACAAGCCAGTGACCCCTCCCTCCCTCCCGGGAGCACCTCACCCCAAAGTGGGGCTGCAGGGGAAAGGGTGTCATGAGGACACCAGGCCAATCATTGACCAAAGCCTGCTTGGCTACTGCGCCCCTCTGGGATGCCAGTAACCCATCTGCAAGGCACGGTTCAGTCTTCCTAGAATCACTGGGAGGAATTTTTGAGGCAGTAAAGCACCACCCAGCACCTGGCACGTAGCAAGCACAAAAGTATTATTCAGCCGTATACTTTGTTTGCTGCTCTACAGAGAAGCCAGAAAGGCCTGGCACAGTGATCATGTGTGTGGATCGACGGTGGGAAACTGGATTCAAATTCCAGCCTCCCCAAACCCAGGGACGGTGGTGGTGCCAGGGCCTCTGGGCCTCAGTTTCCTCATCTGTAAAAGGGGAGAACAGTGGTCCCTACCCCCTGGACTCTGCAAAGGCACATAGAGCATTTAGCTCAGAGCCTGGCACGCAACGCTGCTGGGTAGATGGCGCCGCCACGCTTGTTCTGTCATCTGGACCGATTTCTGTCCACCCTCAGCTCGGACATGTGCTTCCTCCAACAGCCGGAGGGCTCCCAGCCTCCAGGGTCGACCTCTGCAGAGGCCGCCTTTCCCGCGATGCTCATCATCGTTCAGAAGGTCCGTGAGCATCACTCTGTTCCACGGCTGGGCCCTGCAGGGTGGGAAGTTGACTCTTCTGGCAGCATCCCCCTCAGTCCTGCAAAGCCAACATCCTAATCGACGGCCGCAGGGGCTGTTCTCTCTCCCAGCCAAGGCTGCCCCAGCCAAGATTCACTTTAGCATTTGTGGAGGACACACAGAATGTCAGAAGGGAACCAGGACGGCCGCAGTCGGTTGAGTTTGCGGAGAGAAATCCGTGCGTACGGCCTGCCAACACCACTGACGGGGTGATCGGGCCAGGAGCCCGTGGGTCTGTGGTCCCAGAGGCGAGGACACCTAGCTCTGTTGGGCTCTGAGTCTTTCGTGCCTTGGAGGGCAGCTTCAGGGTTAGCAGCACCAGCTTGGAATCAGACTGCCTGAGTTCTAAGCCTGGTTTGGCGGGTGACTCTCTGAATGACCTTGGGTGAGTCGTTTAACTTCCTGGAACATGTTTCCCCATTCAGAGAATCGGCAACATCGTCGTCGTCATCATTGTGCCAAGTACTGTCCTTAGTCCTCTAGATGGATATGAACTCCTTTAATACACACACGCGCACACCTGAGGAGGATGCTCTTATGCTCAGGGGACGCGGGCACAGAGGGCTGCAGGAAGGTGCCCAAGGCCACGTGACGGGGAAGGGGCAGAGCTGGGATTTGGACTTGGCCCACGTGGTGCTTGCTGGTCACAGGTAACGCGGAGGGACGTGAGCGTTCCCCTTGGAGCTTTCCGAGGCAGGATGGCGCGTGTGAGATGCCAACGCTGTGCCCGCGTCCGCCGGCGCCAGGTTAGCTGTTCTCATCTTTGTCGCTCCACTTGGCAGAGGCGGTGGTAACCGGCGTTCCGGGTGTGGGTCGAAATTTATTCACCGCTTTGAGGGGCCGCGAAGAGATTCATTATCTCGATCGTGGTGATGGTGTCAGGCCTCTGCGTATGTCAAAGCTTATCTAATTACACACTTCAAATTACGTGCAGGTTATTCTGTGTCGGTTGTACCTCGGTAAAGCTGTTTGTAAAAAATAAAGCAGAAATCAGTCAATAAAACAAAAAATCCCTTTGGCCCAATGGGTTTGGCCAAGGATGGCCACGGCCCAAGGGATGGCAACCAAAATGTACATTTTTAGGCAGCGTCCTCTGCACTCAAGTTCTAGCTTAAAGGGGGCTGTGGAAATTGGGGCGGGGGAGATGTTGCCTGCAGGTCCTCAGCGTTCACCCTTTCCTTGTCACTTTCCTTGTCACTCAGCTCAGGATCGTGCAAAACCCCCGTCTCGTACACCTGCAGCTGGACAGCATTCCCCAGGTGTGCTGTGAAATGCACCTGCCTGCTGCGCTGCTCCGTCAGGTGAAGCTGTGTTCTCCGTCTGCCCCCAGGCGGCCCTCGCGGTGCTCCCTCCCGCACACACACACACACACACACACACCCGGTCTGTTCCGGGAGCTGCCTTGACGCATCGACTGCTCGTGGCAGACATCGGTCCTGGCCCTGCCGAGGAAGCACAGCACCAGTCCTCCTCCTGTTCTTCCTTCTCCCCCTCTAAAGGACATGCTCTCCGAGCCTCTCGTGTTCTCCGTACCGTGGAAGGTGCTGGGCATACCTAGGTCAAAGGCGCAGCAAGGTGGACAGACCTGGAGCTGAGTGTCCCAATCCCTGACTTAGGTCGGACTGCACCTCATGTGAGCTGTGTGATCCTGAGCTGATCCCTTAGCCTGGCTGAGCCTCGGTTTCCTTACCTGCACCATCAGGGTGAGAACGATGGCATCAGAACTCACAGGGCTGCCAGTTGAGAGCATTCAGTATTTCACCAATTCCAAATGCACACTTTTTGCATTTTAGCCACGTTCCCCTGAGTGATGCACCAGAATTAATGGACATTTCCTTCCTTGGTGGCCCTAACATACTGTTCTTATACCAGCCAGCTTCCTAGATCCAAGGATATACACTGTGCAGACAGGCCTGGGCATTGTGCAGAAATCAACGCGTAGTGGAAAGAATACTCCAGAGTCCACAGATGTGGTTCTCAGCTCTGCCACTTTCTAGCTGTTAGGATCTTGGACAAGTGACTTTACCTCTCAGAACTTGAGTTGCCTCATGTGTGACATGGGGACAATAAAGTTTACTTCAGGGTGTTCTGAGAATCAAATAAGATGTGTGTAAATCCCCCGGCATAGAGCCGGGCCTGTGGCAGGTGTTTGTTAATTGTGTTTGCCGACCTCAGGGAGATGAGGTTGTGTCTCTTCAAAGTTAGTCTCTGAGGAAACTAAGTCTGGGGTCAAAGGTCCCTTCATGGGACCTTGATCCATCCTTGACATTAGAATTTGGGGGTTCAAATCCTACCTCCAATTCTCATTGGCCACGTGACCTTTAGCAAGACACTTAGATCTCATGCCTCAGTTTCCTCATCTGTAAAATGGACATAGTAATAGTACCTACCACCTGCTGGTTATGACGATTAACTGAAACAACGAGAGCCCTAGTGCTTCAAGCACACTCATTGCTGGGCATGAACCAGGTGCTTAGGAGTCCAGTTTTCATTATGGCCATTATTAATGGTGATTATTCTTCTGAGCTGGGGGGTTACAGAGGTGAATATGTCCAGGTCACTCCCAGCCTCGTGTAAGTTGGGGAGGAGAATCCCCAAGCCAAGCCCTGCCTGGGAACATGGGGTACCATGACCAACCCTCATCGCAAAACACGTGAGGTCCTCAGGCTTGGAGACTCACCGTGTGTTTTACAGGTGCACTCTGATCGCTAACATCGTCACTGGTTTTATTTAGAAAAAACATGTTTTTAGTCCATGCCACAGATTTTGCCTTTGCAGGTTGCTGGGCGTGGACCAGGCCCCTTGGAGCCCACCCTGACTCACTGCAGACCACACGCCGGTGTTCGCAGCACAGGCCAGGGCAGGTGCCGTCTGTCGGCACTGTGTGCACCCCCTCCGCCACTCCCCGAGACTGCCCCCAGCGACTCTGCCCCACGTTCCTGGGGCTCCAGATTACCCACAGTTGTGCCCACCCCTTCCTGTTTCTTTGTGAGTTTAAATCTTAACCTGAAGAGGTTTGGTGTTGACACCCCGGCAGCAAGGAAACCGATGTCCCTCTGCAGTGGACGGACACCTCAGCAGGCCCTGGTGGCACTTAGAGTTTCATTTTCTCTGTGCTTTACTGCGCCGCTGGGCCCCAGGCAGATGTCCAGGCAGCTCTTGGGGTGGTCAGAGGATGGCATATCAGAACTCAGGAGGCGTGTGAGCCCTGGGCCTGTGAGCCGTGTCAGAGACAGGCCCCACCGCCATGAGACTTGGGGTGCTGGGGTGCCCTGCCAACGCACTCACCGGCCAGCCTGGGAGCACTGATGATGCTTCATGGATAAACACCAAAGGCCAAACACTTCAGAGTTTACAGAACACTTTTGCATCCAATATCTTGTTTAAACAAGGACGGTCCCCATGGCTGCAGTAGGAATGTAGGTAGGTGGCCCAGGCCTTCCTGGCCATGGGGGTTTGAGCTAAGTCTTTGCTGGGCTGAGGGAAGGGAGGAGCCCTCTCCCGCCTGCAGGGGTTTGGTGGTGACCTAGCAGGGACCTTGCACGTAGTAGCTGCTTACTAAGCTCTGATTGGATTGAATGGGAGCAAGAAAGACCTGAGCCGGGCAAGTCCCAACAGGTGGGGCAAGCTGCGTGCAGTGTGACCCCTTGTGGAAGGGCAGGGTCTTTCTCCTACTTTCTCTCTCCCTCCCCCCCAACGTGTTTCATCCCGTGCAGAGAGCTGACTGCCCAGGTGTCAGAACAAGCAGGTGGGCTGGGCAGTGATGGCCAATCACTCATTCATTCCACAGGTATTTACTGAGCACCTGCTATGTTCCAGCTCTGTTTTAGGTACTGGGGATACAGCAGTTGACAAAACAGACAAAAGAAATAAGTAAAATATGTGAGCCAGTGGTTGGTGCTAAGTGCTAAGGAGGAAACTAAGGCAGGAAAGGACAGGATGCACCAAGGGTTGCAGTTCTAGAAACTTCCAGGGAAGGAATGATGGCACTAGTAACAATAATAGCTGCATTTACTCAGTACCTTTTGGGGGCCAAGCCCTTGCCAGGAACTCCCCAGGCACTCGTGTCGCCTTTGGTAACAGTCCTGAGTTAGCAGCTGGGAGGCTGGGCTGGCCTCCGGAACCAGACCACCAGGGTGTTGGGATGGAGTATTATTGGTATAATTATCCCCATTCTGTCTCCTGTGAGCTGCAGAGGCAGGATTCGAACCCAGAGCTGTCATTCCAAATCCAGTGCGGTTTTTTTATGAGCTAGGAATTTAATTTCCAACAATCCTATGAGGCGCAGACATTGTGTTCCCCACTTTACAGATAAGAACTTCAAGGCACAGAGCGCTCAGTGGGAGTGGAGAAGGTGCACTTTGAGCCCAGGGCTCTCACGGGCCTTGCTACTGCCAGGCCGTCCACGTCTAGACTCAGAGAAGGAGAGAGGTCCCAGGCGGGGGGCTCGGGCAGAGCTCTGGTAGGACACAAGGTGGGCTTGGCCGGCCGGCCCACTGGGTGGCGGGAGGCCTCCCCTCCCGGTCTCCGCTCCGACGGGCAGGTAGGTCGCCCGCCTGCCTTCGCAGCAGATGTTCCACAGGCCTGCAAAGTGGATAATTCCGAAGCGCAGGAGGTTGTTTGGGAACAGAGCCCTCTCCGCATTTCCCGCGTACGGCTGCTTGCTAACACATCTGATTGCTGCCACCCGTTTAACTCCTCGGCTTTGATTTGCATAAGAGGTTTCTTCCTGATAGATTTATCGGTCGGTAGCATCTCCCACGTGCAGAAGGCTGGAGTCCCCCCTTAGCAGCATGAGACGGGGAGCACCCTGTCGCCCAAGCGCGGCACAGGCTGGCCCTGCGAGCGGGACTGGTCGCTGAGGAGTCTCTCCTGCCAGGTCTGGGGCAGAGAAGTCACCTCCTTCCTCTTTCCCTGTTTAATAAAACAACTATTTTGCCCGTGGGGCTTACCGAGGCTCCTGGAAGCTCTGTTTGCCCTAAGCCTGTGGCCTGTGGAAGCAGGTAGTTTCTCTCCCTGGAAGCTCAACGCTAAGCTTATTGCTGTGAGCCCAGCACGTCGGCCAAACCTCACCCGCCCGGACTGCACCATTTTGGAGTCTGGGCGCCAGGATTCCAGCTCCACCGTGGGCTGCCAAAGTCAGGGAGGAAGGGGCTTTTCCCAAGTTGGTGAGTAGCCTGAGGTTGCAGGGGTTACGACAGGTCCTGCTGGAATATGCAGGCCTCAGAGAAGCGTGAGAGAGGAGCCTTTGCTGTCACCAGCCGTGTGACCAAAGGCAAGTCATTTAACCCCTCTGAGCCTTATGTTGCTCAGAGGAGCTAAGGGGTTCCATTCATGAAATGGGAACACTGGTACTCACTAGGTTGGGTGAGGATGAGTGATGTGTCTATGCCAAGGAGTGATAATGCCACACCGTGTTTGCAGAACACTTCACTGTTTGCAGAGCACTTCACAGAGCTCATTTCATGTGAGCCTCTAAAACACCCCGTGGAACAGGCAGGATCAAAGATCATAGATTATGTGACCTGCGCAGGGTGCCACAGGGCTTCTGGCCCTGGGATCCTGCTCAAAATCTAAGGCTCTTCCCAACTTATCCCATCTGTCTTCCAAGTTCAAGGTCTGTGTGAGGCGCTGCTGTTATCCTGAAAGTCAGCCCAGGTCCTTGAGGGTCCCTGTGGGCCCAGGGGCCCTGAGCCACAGTGGTGGTGGCTGGGAACATGAGAGGCAAGGCCGAGGTCCCACCCACCCCCAGCCACAGTCCCCAAGGCTGTTCCTTCCTCCTCATCACTTAGAGCTGTTTGTTTGGGCTGTAACTAGCTCAGTTCCTGTTATTCCCCCCTGGACAATCAGGCAGGAAATTCTTCACTTTTGTTTCCTTAAGAGGTCAAATGCTTTTCTCCGTTGCAGAAGTAAATAAATCCTGCACGCTGAGTCGGCAGTTTTTCACGTGCGCCTGCAGGCCCCCTGGGGTAGGCCCGCAGCCCGCTTCCCTCCAGCCGGGAAACCAGTCAGGCCTGCTGCCCATGCGCGGACTACCCAGGCGACATCCTGGGCATGGTCTGCAAAGGCAGGAACATTTTTAAACCAGACCCGGGGCTGCAGCCCAGGGCGACGTGCTGAGACACTGTGCCAGTTGCTTCTCCCTCCCGCACCCAGAATCCTGCTGGAAGTGAGGGAGGGTGGCTGCGACGTAGCGCTTGTCCAGAACTCGGGCACGGGGCATCTCAGCTCCCCAGACACGCTGAGCACCAGGAAGGGCAGGAGCCATAGCACCGAGCGCCTGTGCACGCGCGGCACCCCTGCCCGGGCTGGGACGACTCGTGCCTTGCACACACCTGCAGCGGGCGGAGTCCTGCTAAGCCCACAGCAGCTTCGAGGAGACGTGTTGGGAGGGGCTCCTGTGAGTACCTCTGCAGGTGGAACTCGAAGAAAAAAAAGAAAAGTCTACAGACCAGCCAACTTTGAAGCTCTGAAATCTGGACCGTGGGGCAGAGGCATAAACTGTCCTCCGCTAGACTTGGTGGCATTTCCTTTAATTATGGAAAATGTCTGTCATATATGGAAGTCAATAGAATAACATAATGAATCTCGGGTACCCGTCACCTGGCCCCAGTGACCGATTTTGCCGCTCCCTCCTCCTCCTGTTATTTTGAAGCAAATCCTGGGTGCATCGTGTCATCTGTAAATACTGTACACCTATACAACGTAAGGACTCTTTAGGAAACATAACCTCCAAACTATTATCCCACTTGAAAGAATGATCAGATATTCTGTTATGCAAATTTTCTATTTACTCGTAAAGTTATATATTTTGTACTTTGTTGGAATCAGGATCCAGATATCCACACAGGGTGTGTGATGAGTCGAAATGTCTTTTTAAGACTTTTTTAATCTAGAAACTGCTCTCCATTTCTTTTTTATTATTCTTGCTAATTACATGCTGAAGGAACCCTGGCGTTTGTCTGGTAGGTTTCTCTGGGTCTGGAGTTTGCTAATTGCGTCCCCATGGTGTCCTTTCACAGGTTCCTCCATCCTTTGAATTTCCTGTAAATTGATAGTTCGCCTAGAGGCTTGATCCGATTCAGACTCATTTATTTACTAATTTTTTGCAAGACTCGTTCAAAGGAGATGTTAGGTCCTCCCCTCAGGAGGCATGTACTGCCTGGCCGTCTTGCTTTTGTGACGTTGGCGGCCCTGGATGTGTGATGCCTGAATGCAGACATCCGGCAGGAGCAGCAGGATGGCGGTGTCCTCTCCCCTCACGCAGGAGCTAGGACCTGCTGGTACAGAAAGAGGCCTCCCAGAAAGAACTTCCACGGCCTCCCGCGGGGACCGGTGGGACAGACGCACACACTCTAGCCCTTGAGTGTTAGAAAAGTTGTCCTAAGTAGACCCAGTTAAGCCCAAACCTCCCATTGCAAGCAGGGATGGGGATGGAGGACGTTTGTGCCTCACCCCTGGGTTGGTGGGACACTCGCACTTGGAGGCAGAAGTTGCCTCCTCTTGGGCTCTTTGCCTTATGGCTAAACGACCACAGTTCCTTCCAGGCCCCCAGTGCAGGCACAGCTCGGGAAGCTAGGAGGGAAAACACACGCAGAATGGAGACCTCCTTGGAAACCTCTACCCAAAAAACCCTGGGAATAGGCAGGTTTGCTTCACCCCAGCCCAAGACACCAGGCGAGGTCCCAGCATGCTGTGCCCAGAGCTTGCAGCTGGCCTCCCAGCTGGGCGCATCTCTTCCCAACTCTCCACTTAGCTGAGCTCAGGCTCTGCTGCGCTCAGCATGGCTCCCGGGACACGCCAGCTTTCTGCGGGTGTCTGTGGGCCTGCAGACACCGTCCCCTCTCCTAGAATGACCCCGGCCTCCACTCGCCAGGCCTGGCAGCTCAGAGCCTCCTTCCTGGCAGCCTCTCATGCCTCCTGTCTCTCCCACACCCTGCGCACGCCTCTGCTGTGGCCACTGTTCGGTACTTCCACAAATATTGAGTGCCTTCTGTGTGCCTCAGCGCTGTGGCAAGAGCAGGACACAAAACAGGCAAAATCCTCACTTTTGTGTCACTTATGTGCTAGTGGAGCCAGAGGGAGCCTGACAATGACAAATAAATGCAAAACCTAGGTGGTGTCAGATGGGAAAAGAGCTTTAAGAAAAAATTAGGTATGGAAGGAAAATGGTCAGTGCTGGGGGCTCTGGCAACATTGCAGTTTTAGAGATAGAACAGTAAGGTCCTCTCCAGAAAACTGACCATGAGTCGAGACCTGAAGGAGACAGGAGAATGAGCCCTGTGCTTGGGATTGGTGGCGGGAGCATTTCAGACAGTGTGAATGGTAAATGCAAAGGCCCTGGGGCATGTTCGAGAAATAATTACTCTGCAGCTCAGAAATTCTTTGCTTGCCTGTGTCTGCATTTACACAGGAAGGATGCTCAAGTCAGCCCGGTTGCTGAGAGCCTTAGGAGACTGGCACCCATTCCAGGGGATGGTTTTGTCTGGGAGAAACGACTGACCCAGACTCCTAGGCTGAGCAAGAACTGAGAACTGATTTGCTCTCTGGTCTGGAGAAAGGGCTGAAATTCTGTTTTTTATTCTTCTGGATGAGTCCTGAATGCTTCAGGCTCCCTTTGCCTGAAGCCGTCCACACAAGCAGGATTCAGGGAGTGGGGGAGTTTATCTAAAGGTTCAGAAACCTACAATTTGAACCCCAAGTCCTGTCTGTCCCTGATTCATTTGTGAGCAAGTAACTTTGACTTTCTTCCCTCTTTTTTATTTTAGTGATAGAGTCTCACTCTGTTGCCCTGGCTGGAGTGCAGTGGCCCAATCATAGCTCACTGCAGCCTTGATCCTCCTGCCTTAGCCTCCTGAGTACCTGGGACTACAGGCAGGCACCACCATGCCCAGCTTTTTTTTTTTTTCCTTAAGAGATGGGGTCTCAGTATGTTGCCCAGTCTGGTCTCAAAATCCTGGCCTCAAGCAGTCCTCCCACTTGGGCCTCCCAAAGTGCTGGGATTTCAGGCGTGAGCTACTGCACCAGGCTTGACTTTGACCTTTTGAGCCTTGGTTTCTGCTGTGTAAAGTGGGACTATAGGTTCCCATCTTGCCAACCTCAAAGGGTGCTTCTAGGAAAGCTTGGGCAATGTTTTGTCAAACACAGTGCTCCATGGCAGAGGTTGGGTATGGTTATTATTGCTGCTGCTGTTGTTTTTTGTATAATTCTGTCACCTTCTTCAATGTCAAACCCTCTCCAGGCCAAGTCCCTAGATTAACCGGTTGAGCTCTGCTGGATAAACTTTTCATGGCGTGGCATTTCCAGCACGCTGGGGGAGAGTCCCAGAATTCAGCACTGTGCTTCTTGTGTAGGAGGGTATTTGCTGGCCCCCGTGGAACTCTGACATTTGTCACTGTCCAGAAAGCCGCCCTCCCAGGAAACATCTCGGCACGTGTCTCTTGCTTAGGGGGAAGGGAGGGCATTTGTCTGAGAGCTGCCAGCAATTCTGAAGGGATGGTCAGCAGTCATCTGTGGGGCTGAGGCCAGCTCTCCTGCCAGATGCCTGCTCTCGCCCTGCCTGGCTCTGGCTAAATTGTTTTCTTGGCTCAAGAGAAATACGTCTCTGAAGGCTGGTGTTTTTCTATAGCAACACCTTGGCTACATGATCTAACCTCTCTGTTCCTCAGTTTTCTCATCTGTAAAATGGGAGTAATAATAGTTAATAACAATAGCTTCTTCATAGGGTTATTACAAGGATTAATAATATATATAAAGTCTTAGAACACTTCTGACACACAGTGAACACTAAATAAAGACTACTTTTCTAAAAAGTTTGTATGAACTGGATGGGCTTAGACAGCTGGGGAGGAGGTGGCATTTTCTTGCTACAATTTCACATTCTGCTCTCCAGCTCTAAAAAGTCAGAGTTTTTATGACAGACTCACATAAGTCGAACTCACAAGAGCCTGATGTGTAACCCACAGTACCAGTTCATCGCTTCTCAGGGAGAAATGTAGCTGCCTGATGTTCTGTGTGTCTAGAGCTCTTGCATGGAGTACAGGGCCTGAGGTGGCCTCTGTGGCTGCTGGCATGCCTGAGCTGCGATGATTTGGGGCTTCCATCTGTCCTCCAGTGTGGTACCAACTAAAGACAAACTGTCACTATGGGCAGGTCTGGGTCCTTGCTTGGTTTGGGCTGACTCCTTCCCGACCCCATGTTTTAGGAGTTTCCTGGTAACCACCCCCATTCTGGTGGGCACAGTTCCCTCTCCAGTGTGTTCCAGCTGCATCTGCTCCGTCCCTGCTGCTGCGGCTGCCCTGTTCTGAGTCACTGTCCTGCCTCCCGGGTGGTGGCAAGGCCCTGACCAGCCTCCCTTCCACTTGCGCCCAGCCTGGTCTCCACAAGGCAGCCAGAGTGATTGGAAGGCAGGTGGCCCTCACTTAACCCCTTCCCTGCTGTGGCGGGTCGAATGGTGGCCCCTCAACAGATAGGTCCACCTAGAACCTGTGGCTGTGACCTCATTTGGGAAAAGCGCTTGGCAGATGTAGTTAAGGTGAGGATCTTGAGAGGAGACCATCCTGGACAAGTGTCCTTGGAAGAGAGGAGAGGGGAAGGTCACAGCGAGGAAGGTGGTGAGAAGACGGGTGGGGGCTGAGGTTGGAGTGACACGTCCGCAAGCCAAGGCACGCCGGGGATTGTCAGCAACACCAAAAGCTGGCGGAGACCTTGCGGGGAACACGGCCCTGCCACATCTCGATTCTGAGCTTCGGGCCTCCAGCACCGCGAGACAACAAATTTGTACTGAGCCCCCCACGTTGTGGCCATGTGCTACTGAAGCCACAGGAGACACGCGCCGTGCTGCCTCTTCCCTTGTGAGAAAACCCGACTCCTCCACACAGGCCCCTCCCAGACTTCATGTCCCGGCCCTCTGGCCACACCGGCCTTCACTGCTAGAAAATACCGAGTTCTTTGCTGCCTCAGGGCCTTTGCATTTGCTGTTCCTCCTGCTGGAACAGTCCCTCCTCTCTCGGCATGTCTGGCTTCATCTCCATCCTTCCCAGACCATGCCACCCGCTGCCCGGGATTCCCTGTTTATTTACTTCACAGCACTGACCTCAGCATGTGTTTAAATAATTGCATTTAAATAATAGTTAAAAATGTGTCATGTGTTTGTCTGTCTACCTTGCTGCAGCATAATCTCCACCAGAATAAAGACTGTGTCTGTGCAGGTTCCCCACACTCCCCAGCCCACTCAGGGCTTGGCACAGAGACGCCCACAGCAAGTTCCTACTGAATTAATAAATAAATATCAGCCTTTGTGTTAGTAAGGCCATGGCCGAGTCCTGCTCATCTTGTTCTTGATCTAGGGGGTGATTTGTTGTTTTAAAGCAACTTCTGCAGATACTGTGGTCTCACTAGTTGTATATGATTGGATTTAAAGCCTCAGAGTTCTGGGGGCCACCCCCATGTCATCCCTATAGACCATTTGCATAAGCTAGCCTCTAGGATGTGATCATTAAGCTGAAACCAACTATTCTTAGGAGTAGTGAGTTCTCCATCCACAGAGGTGTGCAAGTTTTCATATACACTAACTTATTTGGTCTTTGCAATTTCCAAGGACCCTGTGGGGTCTTCGGGGTCCTCCCCTCTGATCTCCTGCCTTCCTGCAGCCTGCTAAATCTCTGCTCCCCCCTCCTTTTTCTGGACCATTCTTTGAGCTTTTTTTTTTTTTAGAGAAGACTAGTTGAAGTCCATCTGAGAAGTCTAAGTATGTACATCTGCTCACATATATAATTTTATGGTGCGATAGTTTATCAGTCCTGAATATGTATTTAGTGACAGGCTTGGCTAATCTCGCATCTGATTATACTCATAAACATTTAAATGTATAATCATTAATATATCTGGGCATGTCGGTCTAAATATTTTATAGAGGTCTTAATTACAGTAGACTTCCACTCTTGCTGTAAACTCTTGCGCCCCTCCAATTAAGGGATGGCGTCAGGTAGCTCCCAGGCCCCGGCCAGGGGATGGCAGTGGCCAAGGTCTCCAGTTTCCGGCTACACCGTAGAAGCAGCAACTGTCAGTTGGAGAAGATGAGAACATTGTTCTCTGTGATTTCTCGCTGCCACACCTCTGTCGGCTACAGTCACAGGGTCCCCTGGAAGAGGGGGAAATCAAAGACAGGATCACAAAAATTAAAAGTAATAATTATTGCTGAGGATTTAGGAAGTTGATAAAAAACACTCCTTTCTTCCTCTACCAGATTAGGAAGCAGTTGCGAGAATCTCACAGAAGTCAGACAAATCAAGATCAGGATGTGATTTTTGTGACGGTGAAAGGACACTTAGTGGCTTGGATGTTGTTGACACTTAATGCCAGACGTAGATGGACCTATCTGCCC
>RJWJ010020904.1:0-28502 GCA_004363605.1 Indri indri | reverse complement strand
AGGATAACAATAGAAAAAAAAATCCCAGAAAACCAATATAAATAAAAAATAGAAATTTGTAACTTACTGCATACCGGGAACTAATACTATGTGTTTCACAGAAATGATCTTTAAGCTTCACAAAAGTCTTTCCAGGCGGGTCAGTTGTTTTACGCATGAAAAGCTGCTGTCACAGTATCAGCCTACTGCCCTGACTCTGCCTTTTCTGCAGACCATTTTAAAGAGTGAAACTGTGTCTTGTTGCCCTCTTTTCTCACCTTCCGTTCATTCCTCGGTTCCCATGAGTTCTGCTGAATTCACTTTCACGAAAGGTCACCCTCACTATCCTGACGCTCAGTTCAGGAACCTTCTCTGTCGTTGTCATCCTCTGCAACGCCTTATTCGACTTTGAATGTGAATTTCCCTGGAAACGTTTCCATTCCCTGACTTCTATTCCCCCACTTTTCTCTTGTCCTCCTGCCTCTCTCCCCCGACTCGGGTCTTCCTCTGTGTGCTCCCCAGAGGTGTGCGTTTCCCAAGCCTCTTCCTTTCTCTTCTCATTTTCAATCTTTTCTGAACACTCTCAACAGCTTCCCAGCCTCCAAGAGTCATCACGACAGTGGCTGGCTCCTGTGAAATCCACGCTGTGGTCTCACCTGCCTGCAAGGGACGGCCAAGCGGATATTCTGAAAGGCACATCAAATATTTCCTTCCAGTCCGTGTTAACAACGCATCGCCCGACCTGGTTAACATCGCCAACCACCAAGCTGCCGAGGTAGAAATCTCTGAGTGGTCACATTTATTTTCTCTTTTGCCCAAGATCCTAATTACAACTCATCACCGATCCTACAGCACCCTCCATCAATTCCTTCTGCCGTTCCAATTCCCACTTCTCCTGCTCTAGTTCAAGCCTTTGATAACTCCGCTGCCTGCCCTGCGTCCCCTCCTCCACCTCACCTCAGCAAGAGTCACCGCAGGGCAGGCAGCTGAGATACCAAGGTCCCAGGCAGAGTCGGGGTGAAGGGAGACAAAGCGGAGCCCCGGCCACTGGCATCCCTGGAACAGGGTCAGAGTAAGCAGGACACAAGCTGCATCATGACCCCACTAGCCGTCTTCACTTTCTGTTGTGATTCCCTCTGTCTGGCGTGTACTGAGTCTATAGGTGTGCTCTGCATCTACAGGTGAGCTCTGCATCTACAGGTGAGCTCTGTATCTACAGGTGAGCTCTGAGTCTGTAGGTGAGCTCTGCATCTACAGGTGAGCTCTGTATCTACAGGTGAGCTCTGAGTCTACAGGTTGAATCTACTCTTGCAAAGGCATGGGCTGTAGAACAGAAGTCAGGCAGGTAGCTGTAACACAGCAATTCATAAGTAAGGGTTCCCTTTGCCTCCTGCCTTTCTGACTTACATTTTCCCCGAAGAAGGAAAAATAATTAAAATTCTTTATTTAAAACCTCTTTCCTTTTACATTTTGTGAGCCTGAAGGCTATATAGGAATAAATCTAAATAGTGACAATGTCCACAAAGTAATGTCTACGAAAAAGAGTAGATAACATCAACAGGAAAGCAAAACGAGATTTGCTCCAATACACTGCCCTCCAGATACTGCCAGACACCGTTTGATGACTCAGTTCCCAAGCGCCTTCCAAACACTGCCGCGGAGAGTGCAGTGGCCGAATGAGCTACGTTCTCCTCTGAAACACGATTTCACTGCAGCAGTGGGGTTTTCAGGAAAGACTTGCAGAGAGATCTCTACCTTTTCTTTTCCAACTAGAATTTATTTCCCATTCTACCTTCAAAGTTTCCAAGTGAAGCTTTGATTAAGAATAGTATTTTGCCAGAAAGAGTAACCCTTGATTTATAAGGTGAATTTAAAGGAGTAGAATATAGTTTTTCTTCCACCTATTATTAATTTGTGTTGGTCCATCCAGTACTTCTCTATGCTGCAGAAGAAGTCACATGTCCACTGTGGGCAGAACGGTCTCTCGGTGCAGAGCCCTGAATCTAACTGTGACAGTTTTTTTGGTTTTTTTTTTTCCTTTAATGATTATTGGTCATTATTTTTTCATTTCGCCTGCTAACTTTATCATGATGAAATACTCCTTTCTAAAACTCTACCCCCATACCGTTGCAACATGTACTATGTTTGGATAGTTTCCCTTTGCTACTGATATTGCCAAACTCTCAGAGACCATCTACATGTTTCGGCAATGTGAGAAGAGGTTGCAACTGCCCTTGTTTTTGCCCTAGCTGGCCTGAGTCAGCCGAAGGGAATTCTGATCGAATACCCTCAGGCCAAGATGCGAAGCTGGTTTGGAAAACTTTTGGAAACATCAATCCAAGAACATTTCTTTCCTGTTTGTGCATATCGGTCCTTTTATTTCCTGCTGAGAATTATTTATATCATTCAGAGTTTCCAAGCACAGAGCATGACTTCGAAATCCCATGGTTTCTGAAAATTTTTCAGATAGGAAAAGGAGATGAAACGAACCAGTAATTAGGCAGCCAAACTTCATTCTTTTGCTCTTTGAAAAACAAGTATTTTCTGTCCTTTTTTTTTTCTCTCTCTCTTGCAACCTTTCCTTCTCTCTCTAACCTGCCAATATTCCATAGACTGTGGTTCTTTTCTCTTAATTTCACACAAGCAGGACAGGTTGAAAGACTATGGTCTTAACATCCTGAGTGCACCAATCCAGCCAGAAAGTTATGACAAACACACACATGCCCATGTACACGTGTGTGTACACACACACGCACACACACACACACACACACACACACACACACACGTCAAGTATGCCACTGAGCTAGGGGTTGAACGTCCTTCAGACAAAAGCAAAACTTAGCGAAAACTATCTTTCCCTCCTATGTTTATCCAACTCTGGGTTTCACTTAAACTGAAGAAATTATCATTGATTTATTTTTTCATTCCCTGAACATTCACTCAGCTGAGAGTGTGTATCAGACGCTGTTCCAGAGACAGGGGCTGCCCTGCCGACAGCAGCGCTTTGTATCAGCTGGGACTTCCGTTAGACGGGACAGAGGCCGGCAGTGCACACATCAAACCTTTCCTATGAGAAAGGGACGGTGGGATGATGGAAATACAACAGAGCGAGGTGATGACGAAGATTCCGAAGGCTACATCAGATCATGTGGTCGGGAAGGGCCTCTCCGAGAAAGCGGCTTCTACGCTGAGCTGCGGATGAGAGGAGTCAGCCGTGTGCAGAGACGGACTAAAGTCACGTAGGGAACAGCAAACACCTCGTTTGAGGCCCTAAAACAGGAGCCAGCTCGAGAGAGAGGCACTTCCAAAGACTCTGGGGACACTCCCCAGGAGACCTCAGTGAGGTCCAGGTTTGTTTCTATCCCTACATGGGCAGGAGTCTGGGCTCCCACCTGGCCTTGCCCTCTGGCTCTGAGTCTCCGTGGAAAAACTCCAGAAAACACAGAGGGTCGCTTTGCAAACGGCAGCTCTGTCCTGTACCCATGAAGGTGAATACCCAGGCCCTCTGTGGGGGGTGGGCCGGGGTGGGAGGCTCCGACACACTGCTGAAGACAGTCTCAAAGTGCATTTACTGAAACATTTTTAAAATCCAGGCCTTTATGACTCATGCAATGGCTTCTGTTTCTTGTTACTGTTAATCTATATCTTGTCAGGTTCCTTTGTTCATTGGGCCGTTATTCATCGACTGCCCACTCCGGGCTAGACCCCGAGGATACATCACACAGACTAACTCTATGCAGTTCTTTTAATTTAATTTAATTTAATTTTTAAACAATTAAATAGTGTTTACTACTTGCAGGCACCTTGTAAGCACATTAACAATAGTGACTCATTTAATTTATGTTGCTCAGTGAGCTCACGGGCTGGTGGAGCTCAGAGCTTTTGATAAAGGAGATTTAGGCAGCACCTCAAGGGATGCGATTGCAGCCTGGGGAATCCGGCTGGGCTCACCACCTGGACAAGCCTTACAGGGCCCAGAGGAGTCTCTCAGGGGAATAGCTCAGGCCATTGCAAAGCAAAGTGTGGGTAGGTGCTGGGTACCCAGGAAGGAGACAGAGCTGGTCTCCCAGGATTGTGGATGCTCATTTCTGCTTAGTAAGCTGGACAGAATCAGGAGACCAGAATCAGCAGGTGTTCCGCTGACCGCCTCTTAAAGAACTCCAGGGATGATGACGCAGGGCTGGAGCCCAGCAAGCCAGGAGAGAGGTGGGAGCCCTTCCGCTTCTGCGAGGACTCTGACTGGAGGTCACCAGAGGGTGTGCTCAGGGCAGCTCGGGCTGCTTTCGCTGCACGTCTCACAGCATCCTGCCCACCAGTCCGAGAGCACACGGAAGGGGCAGGGCAGAATCCAGGGGATAGTCGGGAGGCGATGGCAGCTGTCCGGGTGGAGGTGACGGGCTTGGTTGGGCCAGAGCAGGAATGGCTGAGGAGGAAGGGTGCCAGATGCCAGACACACTCCCGCGTGGTATTGGCCGAATGCTGAGGGCCGTGATGTGGGAAGGAAGTGAGGGAGACTGAATGGGCTTCCACCAGCCCTAAGATTGTAACTCGTCCTCTTGGGAAGCTCTCTGTTGCTGGCCTCGAGGAAGCTGACATGCTGTGAGCTGTCCAAACTGCAA
Source organism: Indri indri (assembly GCA_004363605.1). Taxonomy (NCBI): domain Eukaryota; kingdom Metazoa; phylum Chordata; class Mammalia; order Primates; family Indriidae; genus Indri; species Indri indri. The sequence goes on along the minus strand of RJWJ010020904.1, from coordinate 23,901 downwards.
GACCTGAGGGGCTGCCACCAGCCCATGACAGGCTGGAAACTGAGACCCTCAGCCCAGCAGCTGGGAAGGAATCGCAAGCTGCCCACACCCAGGAGAGCCTGGAAGAGCAGACCCTCCCCAGCCGAGCCTCAGATGAGACCACAGCCCCAGCCAACACCTGCACTGTGGCCTGGGGAGACCCCACCGGGAGGGACCCAGCAATCCCCACCCAGACTCCTGACCCGCAGAAACTCTGATATAATAGAGGTGCATTGCTGTTGGTGGAAATGTAAGTTAGTGCAGCTGCTGTGGAACATAATATAGAGCTTCCTCAAAAAATTAAAAATAGAACCACCATATGATTGAGCAATGCCTCTGCGGGGAACTGAGATCAGTGTGTTGAGGAGGTATCTGCTTTCTCGTGTTCATTGCAGCAAGATTAACAATAGCCAAGATACGGAACCAACCCGGGCGTCCATCAAAGGATGGACGGATAAAGACTGAGAAACACACTATTAAATTATTTGCCAAAAGGCACAGGGACCTGGCCCCAGTCTGGCTGACCCCTGAGCCCCCCACGGGGTCAGTCCGGGATCAAGTGTAGAGACTCACTGCTCGCTGGGTAGGTCCTGCTCCTCCCCGGACTCTGCCAGCAGGTCCCTGCCCCAGCCCAGCCAGCTCTGAGGACCCCCCGGCAAGGCCGAGCCCCGGGCTGTCCTGAACAGACACAGCACACGTCAGTGGTGGCTGGTGTCAGGGGGCCCTGAGACAGCCACCAGGGCCAGACCTGGGGTCCGAGTGGCTCAGACAATAGCTCCAGGACCCGAGTGCCCAGAGGTGCAGGTGATGCCCGCAGAGCCCCACTGTGGTCCCCTGACCCTATTCCCCACCTTGCAAGGCTCCTTGTTCAAAGGGGCGGACACCCTCCCCTGGCTTTTCACTCCTCAGACCCACGCGAGTAGGCAGCTAGGTGCAGGGGACCCAGCTCAGGGCTATTTTTAACCGCGCTTGGTGACGGCTTTTTTTTTTTTTTTTTTTAAGAGAAATGGGTCAAGCATCCTTCCCCTTTCCTCTCTCCCTCTCAAATATATCTGGAGGGTTCACTGTTTCTATTCTGATGCTGCTCTTGGGGGATAAACACAGCCTTATTTTTCACCGATGGCTGCAGCAAAACTGAACCAGCGGCAGGAGCGCAAAGCCAGGATGCCTCCCTCCTCCTCCTCCCTCCCCGGCTGCCGATGTTTAGTCCCTCCGCACAGGCAGGTCTGCGCCCCTTTGGGGGCCTTCCCCGGGGGGCCGTGCTACCCACCCTGCCCAGACTCTGCCCCCCAGGGTCTCCCACTGGGACCCCGGGTTCTGCAGGCTCCAGAGAAACCCCACCTGCACCCTGCACTGAGGTTATCAGAGCATCAAACCCAAGTGTGACCTACATTGCAGGGTGAGTCGGTCCCCAGCACTCACGGGGCCATGACAAATTGATTTTGGTGCCTTTATTGATGTCAAGGGAGACATATCGCGGTGATTAGTGATTTATCTGACAGAGAAAAGCTTTTATTGTTGTCTTGTGACACCGGGGAGCCCAAGCTTTCGTTGTTCCAGGTTCCAGCACTCGTTGTGGGGAGGTTCACACTTAGGACTTGAACACAAACCCACAGCGGAGATTCACGGCACCTTTTCCTCTATTTGCCCACACGCGGCCGAGGCAGAGGCTGAGGGCATAGAACACACTGTGTGAGAGAAAACCCAAAAACTTGATTTTTCTGTTCTCGGAGTTTTTCTTAGTCTACACAAACTCGGGCGTGGCTATTCCCACAAGTAAAACGGGCAGTTGAAGACGCCTGTTTTGTTTCATTGCACTGAGTGGATATGAGAAGATTCAGACATTAGTTCACATTTTCCCCTAAATCTCCAGGAAATCCAGCCCCTGGCACGGCGCACGGTATTCCGTAGGTACTTCATAAATGCTCTTGGTGTGAAAGGAGAAATGAGCGGGTGGGATCATTTGTGTCTGACGATTACATATTGTGAACAATTTAAACAGCAGGAGGGTTCATTCTGGGCAATAGTAAAAATCAAGGCTTTTATTCGAGTCTTTTTTTTTTTAAATAAGTTTTTGCTTTTCTTCCCTTATCTAATTTTCCTACTGTTTCACATCCCCTGGCACCTCCCTTACTCCGGTTTCAATTAACTGATTAAGCAAATTAGATCTTGAGTTGTTTTTCTGGAATGTGGGGAATTGGAGAATCAGGTACGAGTGGGCGCAGCTCTCTCATGGCGCGTCCTCGGCAGGGGGCCGGGACCTCGCGGGGAGGTTGCGCAATCGCGTTCCTCGTTCTTGGGCAGACTCTGGCTCAGGAAGACGGATAAGGCCTCGCACTTCTGCTCTAGAAACTCTAGAATGGATGGACAAAATTAGAGAAGAAAAGATATTTTCGCACTGTAACTTCTTACCTGTATCCTTGGAGGCTTGTCGAATTCAGGTTTCTCGGTAAGTTAAACAGACGTGGAGAAATCAGCTGTTTAGCATTTAGGTGTCACGTGGAGGAGGCCAGCGTGAATTCCAAACCTGCACCCCTGTGTGATCTGGAAACATGGCACCAGGACACGTCTTCTGGAGCTGGGGACAGCCAGGGACCAAGATGCTTTGGTCTGCCGGTCGCCTGTCTGGAGGCCCGAGGGCAGACAGCAGGGCAGCAGGATTGATTTTAAATAATCTGATTCTCAGGCCACAGGTCACTGTCAAATTGCAGCCTAGAAAAATAGTATATTGATTTTCTGAGTCAAAAAAAGCTACGTCAGTGTAGAATAAAATAGTCAGACAGGTGGGACACCCCACGACGGAGCCACTGCGTACCAGCCGTGCCCGTGGTCTCTCTTCTCATCTGCTCCGTCCTCTTCTCACTCCTGTCTGGGAAAATAGGCAGCGTCGTTAAATAAAGATTGAAAAACGACTGTGTTTTACGCAGAGCACATCTGGGCGTCAACACATATTTTCAAACCCCGAAGTCACGCGTGGTCTTTATCGGCTATGCACACCGGCTTTGCAAGGTCATGCTTGTCCAAACCCAGACTTTATCACATCCGATTACGTGACCTCGAGCAAACCATCCACACTCTCTGCGCCCAGTTTCTTCATCTCCAAAGTAGAGCATAAACATTCCTCGTGTCATCAAAGTGAGGACGGCATCGGCTCAGGTCATGCGGTGCTGAGAACCCGCCAGGCACACGGCAGAGCCGCGGATCCGCTCACAGCTGTCTCTTTATTCAATAGACAAGACACTGAAGTGGTTCAAAGTCCATTCCAAAGCTCAGGTTTTTACCTCTAGCACAGAGAGGATGGGACGAGATGTGTTCGTATTCTCATCTGGCCTTCCTGCCTTCACACCACCCACTGGGTCTGCCCTCAGGAGACCTGGACTCTGTGGACTTGGTGGCTCCTCGGCCACCTGCCTGGGAGCATAGCTGGGCACACCTGCGACCTCCTAACCGCCCTGCTGGGAGCTCCCACCCTCGCTCACCAGTCTCCACTCAGCAGCCAGAGTGCAGGAGGGAGGCTGGTCCTCCGCCCTCTCGTAGGCTGTCCTACTTCTGTATTTTGTCTGGCAGAGCCCTAAGTCCCTTCTGCCTGAACCAGCTGGGGTGTGTCTGCCACTGAGCCCCAGAGAAGAGGGACACTGCTCAGCTCGCAGCAAAGGGAAGAGTGTGATTTTGAGTCTGGAAGAACCAAGTGTCCACCTCGAACCTCTATGCGGCAGTTACCGGCCCTGTGAACGGTGCGTGACGTGAGCCTCTCTTACTGCCGTGGACCAGAGATGCTGCTGGATCCCCCTTTTGGAGAGGGTGGGGCCTGCGAACGCCGCCCGCCCGGCCTCACCTCTCCCCCAGACTCTGGGGACACCGAGCCCCCAGTGCAGGACGTGTGCCAGTCTGACTCCTCATTCTTGTGCCTCCCTTCATGGGGTTGGCACTGAATCCACCCTTTGCACCCCAGACGAGGCCTCGGCGTCGGCTTCCAGAGGGCCCAGCCCAGGACAGCCCCCAGGGCAGGGACAGGAAGCCAGGACAGCGTCTCACACGCAGCGCAGGGCCGTACTGTGCGTGATGGATTTCTTTGAATAAGGTGCAAGACAGACCTGCTCTATCCTCAGTTCTGTTCTTCCCTGGATTCACAAGTAGGTAAATATGAGTGATGATGCATGATTAGCCGTTCCCCGACCACCTTTCGCATTCCGCTCTGTTTTACTGGGGATGAATGTGAAAAATCATGAACTGTCTTAAAACCTCCACTCCCTGTGCGTAGTTAGGAATAAGTTAAAGCACTGTCAGATGCTCTGTTTTTCACACTGAATCTCAACACTGTCTGCCTTTTGTTGGAAAGTGATATCCTTGCATTTCTGCGAAGGTCCCCTCTCATTAGCATTCGAGGTTCACTGGGAACATCAGTACTTGACTAAGTCCTGGAAGCCGTCTGGGATTTATTAAGAGGCAGAGTTTAGAAGCCAGTTAATGGCTTCTGCGAAAGTGTCACACCTCCCAGGTGATGCCCCAGCTCTCCATTTGTTTGCCGGGAGTTCTGAGCGAGCTCAGCGTCTGCCCCCGACCCCTGTCGCCAGCCACCGCAGCCGCGCATCGTGTGATCCGCCCACGTTAACATGGCACAGTCCCGCGAATCCCAATCACGCAGCTGCCTTGCAACCTGACTGCCCCTGACGCCCTACCCTGAACGGCAATTCTCGCCTGTCTGAATACATTCTGCCGCTAACGTCCCTGGTGACCGGGAGCCGGGGGACGAGCCGTCCTCCTCCTGCCGAGCAGCCCGACTGTGCCTGCCCTGCGGTCAGAAGCACGTCAGGGGCAGGAGAAGAATGTTTTCAAAAGCCACATTTATATTTCCTGCCTTTACTTAAAAAAATGAAAAATGCCATCACAAAACTTTTCTACAATCAACACACCAGCCCCGGGCAGGTTTCAGCGTCAGCAGCCAAAAGTGTTTATGCCACTTCCTGGCTCTCTGATGGGCGCCCCCACTCCAGCCAACGACACCCCCAGGGAAATGCCATTAAGGACGGGAGAGTGGACGGGGCCAGGCTGTGAGCCACAGGCCTCCGCTAATTGCCGCCCTCTGGATTTTATTTTCTCTAAACTTTAAGTCAGGGTGAGGACTCACAGGAAAAATCACGCATGGTGGTTTCCATGTGCGACCTTTACATAAGAAGGATCTTAACGCGTGGAAAATGTTAGGAAAACTGTAATTAGGGAGGCGTGGCCTCGGAAGGAAAGAGAGAAATAAAAACAGCCTTGTCAGTGGTGAAATGTCAGGCTTGTGGGTTCTGCAGGGAAACAGGCTTTGTCTCTTAAAGACTCGGCTTATAATTAAGAGATTGGGGTGCCGGGGAGGCTGCCTCCCCAGCAGGCACGATGCCCCGTTGCTTACCCGCAGCATCTTGGCTGCTGCGTCTAAACAAAGCACAAAGGGGCTAATCGCATTAAGAATAATAACGGTGATCGAGCCAGGAGAGGAGAGTCACAAAGAACAGATAAACAGCGCCTTCTCCCCCACTTAGCACCCTCTCTCTTCTCTCCTCCTTCTTCTGGGCCCGGCGCAGCGATTCGGAACCGGGCCACGTTCTCACCTGGCCTCCCCGTCCGCCGTGGTGCCGGGGTGGCTCCGAGCAGCTGTGCTCCAGGCTGTCTCCGCCAGCCATTCCTCACGTTGCCGAGCCACAGCAATGAGGCATTTGATCTTTGCTACTGGTTCTTTCATTTGCAAAAGGAACAGGGAACAGACGAAATGAAAGGCATATATCGGAACATGAAGCACCGACACGGGAATAGAACCAAGAAGCCCGCAGGGCTGCACGGCAGGCAGGCGCAGGCTTCCTGGGGGTGTGCAGGGCTGAGGCGCGGGGACGTATTGATCCCCACGGTCTCTGTCATCAGCACAGTGGTTACGGTCTGCATATTAACGCACAGCCTGAGCACTGCCGCCGGCGAACAGACAGCAGCGTTTTGGTCCTAGAACCCCGAGAGCAAGTGTTAGCGTCTGGTTAAGACAAGGAAAACTACATTGGACCCAACCGAACTGAACAAGAATTGTAGGAGCAAAGTCACTGACCCTTAATTCCACCTGACCCCAAGAGACTGAAATACATTACAACTGAAACCAAAATCTGCAAATACTCTGGTTTCCACTGCTTAAAATGAATATTCCAATGTATTAGCAATAGTAAAATATATATATATATATATATTGCATTTTCTTTTGAGAAAAACACATTGAGATCGTAAATCCGATCTTGATTGCATCTTAATATATTCTGGATACCCAAAAAGAAGAGAAAACTTTAAGTGGATTTCTTTAGTTTATAGAGGCTTTTCCCCTGTCGGTTACAAAGTTTGTCTTCCTAGAAAATATGATTTGGGTCTAGTCGTTCCTAGTTAGAGATGTAAGCGGTGATGTTAACAGCCTGATTATACAGCCCAGCAGAACTTCAACAGCTCAGTATCATCCACTAATACTGCACCAAATGTCTACCTGATAGAACCGAATCACTCTCCCATGAAACATTCACTGGTGTTCCCTCAGTCTGGGTGATGCGGCCAAATGTGCCTTTGGGAACAATACACATTTCTGCAGAAAGTCAAAATACTCTCGGCATGGGACGGTCTGTCAACAGCAAGTGGCATGGTTTTAACCAGTTTTGGTAACTGTAGGACTGTCATTTTATAGATCGTAACCAAAAATAAAAGCAAGTTCCTTGAGGCAAGTTCATGTGAATTTAATCTAATGTACTAGCGCAGGCTGTATCATCCTTCTGAGTGATTGGTAACTAGGGGGGACACGTAAGCCCAGTTAGGGTGTTTAGGCCACAGCTAAAGGCTAAAGGGCAAAGGGGAGATGGTGTGGGATCCAGGAGGACAGGTGTGCGGTGTGCAGGCCAGAGGCACAACCTGCGGTGACGGGCTGCAGAACACGGGGCCAGGTGGGGGCTGAGTGTGGTCGTGCCATTGCTCCCAAAGGCCAAAGGTGGGGACTTGACGGCCAGGTGGGGAAACAGTGAGCAAGGGCAGAGCCACAGCCAAGCCGGTCAGGACCAGGGACAGAGGCTGGCAGGGGGGATGGGGTGGGACCGGCACAGCCTGGGGCGAGCCCTTGGGCATCTTCAAAAACCCCCAGCCTTGGCAGAGACACCAGCCCCTGGGTTGCTAGATTTTTCACTTCCATCTAATTTGTAGTGTTTGGTGGTGGACTGAAACTGCCCATCCCTGCTGGGCCACCTTGTATCACTATGGCACTTGGTGAATGCGCGTTAGCTAAATTGTCCTCACGATTGCAATGAATAATGCCATGGAAATCCACAGTGCATGTGTGTCATGGAAGGAAAGAAGGAAGAAGCATCTGTGGACAGCCAGCTGCCTGCCCAGGGCTACAACGGGTGCCTGGTGTGCTGCGCCAGCCCGCCTCTAGCAGCAGCTCCCAGCGGGCGGCGTGAGCCTGCCACCTGGCAGGTTGCGGCCAGGCTGGGCTGGGACACAAAGCTCCCAGTCCCAGAGTCCTGCTTCTTCCACCTAAGACTAAGTGCTGGTGACCTGAAAGACGACCACTCGTGCTCTTAGGACCTCGGGGGTGGCTGCCGTCGCCCTCCGCAGAGGGGGCTGTTGTGTGTGGTCAGTGTTGTGCGTTGCTTTGCCAGAGTGGAAAGAAGCGGTGGTGAAACATTGGAGTCAACTTGGGGTTTTACCATTTTCGTCACCAAAGATGAAAACGCAGAACTTTCAGAGTTTATCAGCAACATACTACCTCTCTTCCAAACTCAAGTATCATATCCTGTCTACAGCGAAAAAATAAAGAGTTCGGTGAGTCTCTAGAGTTGTTGTCTGAACAATCAGAATGACAGCCCCAAAGCCCTTCCTGCCTCAGTCCTGAATTACTCAGATAAATGCTTTGAGCTTCCCCTGCCCGAGGTAGCCCAGCCAGGGCAGGCCTGAAGCTCGCTGGCCACTGCCCACTTCTCTCTTGTGCATTTATATCCAAGGGTGATGTTTTACATAATTAATAAAGCTTATTTTTGGTCGAGAAGACAGCAAATTGACGAGCAGTAAGAAAGTGAAATACGGCCAAGTCCTGGCCACTCAGCCTGCCCGGCTGTGGGGAGATCAAAGCCTGCCTTGGAAGGCCCCGTGGGGTCAGAACACTCCGCGGAGAGGTTTCGATGTTTTCTTAAAACTGAAAATAAATATTCACAAGAGGCCAGGGTGATAAGAAATGTCACAGCCGTCTTTGTCTTCAAGAGAGTTGCAAAACAAGCCAGAGAAACCAATAATTCTCTCGACTGATGGGTAACAAAGCTTCATGTCTCACTTAGGAAGCAGCTTCCTGAACAACAGAAATGTTCGCCCCAAGGAGGCTCTGAAACCTTCCGATGCTCCGGGCTTTTCCACAGGTGACAGACCTACAGAAGGTGACCAAGAAGGGCTTAAGTCGATGAATATCTCTCAAGGGGTCATTATTATCTCAAACCACTGAATTTATTTTTGTGATTCTTATTCTTAAAATAATCCAGGCAAGGCAGTTTAGCCATTGCAATGACAAATTTGAGTGACTAGAAATCTGATTATCTTTGCGACCTCCAAGACATATTTTAAAAATTCATCACATTTCTCAGATACTTATTTTATTATTAAAGTCATCATGTCTAGAGAAATCTTTGGGTGATTTCAGTTAGATGAATTAGGAGTCAGATGCTTCCCTTTAATGACATTTTTCAACGTAACAGGCTTATGGAAAGCCTGTTAGACCGGAAGCACCGGAGCTCACTCCTGCATTCTCGTTTAATCACGTCGCGTTTCTTGTGCTGCCTGCGCCTCTTACGCAGCTGCAAGGATCCGGCCATTTCCAACAGGTGGGGACTAAGGGGCTGTTTACATTCAGAGACCTGAAGTCGCCGGCATCTGTTGCTCACAAGGGCTGGCCCTGGCTCCTAGGGGGGTTTCCTCTGTTTTTCAAGAAATCACTCACATCTTACGACACAACTGGTGATCGCACCTGGTGCGTGGTTGGGGCCGTGCTCCAGAGTGTCGGTGTGGTCACTCCTTGTCACAGGACCAGTCCGCACTGCTTTCCACTGGCTGCCTGCTCCGTCCCCCCTGGCTGACCAGTGGGGTCCCTCAGGGGACATTGTGTTTAAATAACGTGTTCTTACTTTATAGAGGAGTATTTGGGAGAATGATTGCTGATGTGAGCAGCTTTGCTTTGGGTCAGGTTTTCTTCGTCCAAAACCCATTTAGCATTAATACGTTACCCATCGGCTACCAAAGCATCACGTATCAAAAACTCTGTCATGAAACACCAGACTGATCCGTTTCTTAGTGCAATGACATCTTTTTCTGTCTATCTAAAAAGCACAGAAAACTTTTTTTTTAAAGTGGCAGCTTCCAGGAAAAGAGCCCAACTCGCCCCATCTGTGTTTTTGGTTTTGTTTTTTAAACAGGATAGATTAGGCATTGTAGCCTCTTGAATTCATTCTTGATTTAATCTTCTTTCTTCTTTTGTCTTCGTTTTCACAAATGGATATGCAGAAAAGATCAGCCTGGCTTCTTAGAAGTTTCTAAGAAGCTTGAATTAAGTTGAAATACTACAGCCAGCCTCATGCGCTAAAGCCAACTTCCAGGACTTACTGCAGAAGTTGCCTTAAAACTTCCTGCAAGAATATGGTAGTTCTTATGGAGTTTGGATCAGCAATGCCCACATTTGGTTGCTAATCACAAAACCTCGGGAGCTTTTTAAAAATGTGGATTAATGGCTACTATCAGACATTCCAATTCAATAAAGTGTTCGTATTTTTATCATTGCTTGAGAAAGGTATCATCTCTGCAAAGGTGTTCACTCGGCAAGGCCCTCCCAGAAAGAAAGTAATTTACTTCATTCGAGGGAAATATCTTCCTTTCTTTCTTCCTTCCTTGCCTCTATTTTTTTCTTTGTAAATATATATTACCAGACCTGGGTGACTTCAAAATCCTCCATCTTTCTGCTTTATTAAGTTGCCTCAAATATGAAGAAACTGTGAAATATTTTTTGTTTTAAAATGCGACTGCTATTAGCATTTTTGTTTTTCTTTTTTCCTTCCAACATTTTCCCTTTGTGTAATCTTCTACATATTATGTGTGTGATTGACAGCCTGTTCGACTTAACGGCTTGTCCTTCAGCCAGATTTCAGTGTGAACATACCATGGTCATAACCATCCCATGGTTATAGAATACCCCTAAATATGACACACAGGTTAATAGGTTCCTTAAATACTCCTAAATTGTTGGAAATTAGGTCATTTTTAGCTGTTCACTTGTAAAAGCCAGTGTGGCTGGTGGCCTTAGCTACAGTCAGCTGGGTGGGCTCCGGACTGTAGAACGGTATGAATCTCTCCTCTGTCACCAGCCAGAGCTGGGTCTTCTCATGTGAGTGGCAGATCAAATCACGCGAGCACATTTAGAACCTCTGCAAGCGTTGCTGCCTATAGCTTTCCAGCCATCGGCCAAACGCCCAGCTGACGAGGTGGGAAGTACCCTTTGTAGGCCCTGCTGGGAGGCGCTGCAGAGATGTGTGACCCTCCTGCCAAGGGGACACAATGCCGGAAAGCAGTGGTCGTCTGCAAACCACGCTCCGACTGGGAAGGTGATCAGAGGAGAATGCGCCTTTAGACGCAGTCGAGTTGATGCTCCTGTTGCATTAGGTTGGCTATGACAGAGATCTAGAAAAGCAGACGGATTCCAGAGCTGTATCAACGTATCAGTCTGTGTCCTGGCAGGAAATAGAAGTCTCTGATGGGACAGCAAGGAGGGTTCATGGACGAGGTTAATGGGAAGAACATTTACACCAGAACAGGAAGTGTCGAGGGAACCCACGGAGGGTAGAGAAGCACCAAAAACAAGCACCAGTAGTTAGGACCCATTGGCTGACGTGGGCTTGGACGGCACCCACCTGCGGCCGCATCAGTGGACCGGTGGACGAGCGTCTGCTCTGCAGGGCAAAGGCGAACGGGCACCAGGACTGCCACGGTCATGGCCTTGCAGAGAGAGAAGAGTGGAATAAACACCCCTCCCTCGTCCCTTCCACACTTGCTCTTGGCTGTTTCCACCAAGGAGCCAAGAAGACCAGAGGACCCGGCGTGACAGTCGCGGGCTGTCTGGGTGGGCCGGGCTCCTCCAGACTCTATTGCATCAAAAAGCAGGAGGTCCACGGGCAGGAGAGGTGCGTGGCTTCCCTGGCAGGGGAAGGTGACAGGCGTCTGCTTACCTTTATTGATGGGCGTCCCACAGGGAGCATTTGCTCCATCCGTGGGGCAGGTACCAGCAGCCAGAGGCTATGATGATTTATTCCAGTGGAGACACCACATCTGGTGCAGCAGCTGCAGTTGTCATCACCGCTGATTAAGTTTGTGATAATCCACGTTATTCTGTGAGATCCATCTGGCTTTTCCACCAGCCAAACGAGCAAGTCGGACGGGAGTGTAAAGGGTCCCTGCCGCTGTGTCGGGAAGTCTCCGTGGAGGCTCAGATCTCTGCTTCTCCCCCAGACAACTCGATTTGTACCTGGGGACGAGGGCATTTCCTGGAACTTCCCTCTGGGGCTTCTAACCTCAGGAGTCCTTCCTCTGCAGGTAAGACCGAGTGGGGATTTGACAGTTCTTGAATCTATTTAGAGCCTCCGGGACTTTGGAAATCGTCACTAGATGAGTCTGTGGCCTAACTGGACCCACTGTGAAATAGATTCGTGCTGTGAGTCCATCCGACACCCGTGCTTTAAGCCCTTCTCTGGCCAAAAACCATGATGATAGTTTGTGTTTCCAGGGATTAATAGCCCTTCAGAGCTATTACGTAATAATCCCCAGAGAACTGGAGAGTTCCCAGTCCCCAGTGCACAGGTGATGTGTGAGTAGCTCACGGTCCTTCCTGGGAAGGGTCGGAGGAGTAGCGTGGTCTGCCTTGTTACTGAGAGGCCAGGGTTTCCTCAACTTCCGGGGAAGACAGGTGGATAAAGGCACTCTCTCCCAAACTGGGAGCTTTACGAGGGGCTAATTCAGGCATGCGTTCGGGGCTGTGGGAAAACCCAGGGTCTGATTTGTGACTTGTTGAATTTGAGTCTCTTTGAGATACCCAAGTGGAAATGACTAACGAACACTTGAGTGCACGGGCCCACGCCATAAGTTTCCAGCGTGAAGGCGTCAACAATGAGCTGGTTATGAACTTGGTGGAAATTCAACATCTAATGCATGCATAGGAAAGAGATGCCACCAAACGTGTCTAAGGAAGACCAGCCGCAGTGGTCCACTGCTGCTGGAAATTCAAGAGAGAAGGACTGAAAAAGCGCCTCTTTGATGTGGTGACATGGAAACGACCTGTGACCTCTGCAAGATCTGTTTTCAGGGGGGAGTGCTGAATACAGAAGCCAGACTGGGTGTTTACCAAGTGCAGCAAAGCACTGCTTGTACCAAAGATTTCTTCCCTTCCAAAACCAGACAGCTCACCATTTCTGAGTTTACTTGTGTGTGTTTGATTTTGATTCCTCTGTTATCATGTGTGTGTGGTATCTACTGCCACTGCCTGGACCCTGACAATCCCTCTGCTCAGCTTGCTTCAGTGTAAACCAGGCTCCAGCTCCATCGGTACACCTTCAAGAGCCGCACGGAAGGGCTACGCTTCCCGAGTCATTTATTTGTCTTGTATGCTTTTGTGATGATAAAACAGAAGCAGCAGAGAGACAGTTGTAAGGTTCTTAGCATGCTAAAAAGGATGCTTTGTCATTAACATAGCATCATCTATCACAAAGAAAAATCAGCCTGGAATTTTTCACACCACTCGTTACAGCCTTTAATTCCTTCTACTAACCAGAGCCAGAAATCCAGGAATTTGCACATTTTTTAATGTTTGGATTTCATCTACACATATTTTACTTCTGAAATATTCACCCATGAGTATCTTTCTCTTCCCTTCCATGAATTTGTGCAGCTTTGTAGCTCTAAACCTGATGGCTTTTTTACATTGTGATTTGAAGTTGAATTACACTTGGGAATGAAATTGGTGTATTAAGTTCCTTTGGGAGTTTAATTATTCCAGAGAGATAGGCTAATTAGGGTAAACTTGGAATTGAGTAACATAAGGATGAAGAATACATAGGACTATATTATTTACTTATAAAGAACATTAATGCCTAAGCAGAAAGAATTGGGCTAACTGAGAATTAAAGAGATTTAACTGCCCATAATTCTGTGGTCAAGCTGAACCTAAAACAGCACCAGGATAAGAAAACTCGACATTTACTGACTGCGCCAGGAGTCTGTTAAAATTTTCTTCTACACAACGATGCCAACAAAACGTCATGAAGAGATTCAATGTCATCACTTGGGTCATTTGCTTGGGTATAAAAGACACCGTTCTAGTTTGTGCATCTCACCTTCTGTGCAGAAGGGCTTTGGCCTTTCTGTTAGCCTCAATTGTTTGCCCGTGGTAAGAATTTGCGCACAGCGTGAATTTCTCCTGACTTGCACATTTCGACTCCTGGAAAGCAGATGAGTGATTCAGGTCCGTCAAGGCGTTGACTTTTCTGTAGACACAGCTCTTCATCTTAAGGGGGAAACAGAAGCATGCTCTCCATGCAGACGACAGAGTATGGAGAGGAATTATCTAACAGGAATGATGATGCATCAGAAATCTAGTTGATTGGCAAACCATGATCCGACGCTGTGGCTCCCTGTGTAGACCACACTTGAGAACATCCGAGGAAATCGTTAGACTGTGTCTTCCACGGTGTGTAACTCTACACTCTGTAAACAGTGGGTGCAGATGGCGGGTAGCTGTTATGGCTGAGGGCAGTAATGACACAGTGAAGCATTACGCTAACTGCTCCATAAGCAGTCCCTCATTTGATGCTCCTAACAGCACCCAGAGGCGGACACCGGCACCCGCATTGGACTGAGCGTCACCTGCAGCCGAGAGGCGTGACTCGTCACCGTGACGTGTGCGTCTCCCGGACGGGCTGCACAGCTGCTTCAGGTCCTGGCTGACCACAAAAGTCATGTAGAGGGATTGAGCGAGATCGCTACGGTAACCATAATCTGCGTTGCAATGGCAACCCTGCCGAATTGCACGCAGCAGTAAACAAGGTCTATATTAAAAAAGCAACAACCAAATACTTTTCACTTTAATGAGGCAGTAATTGAGCATATATGCTTTTCTTTTTTAATTAGAACACCTCATATTTTCAACATGTTTATGGAATTATTCTTTTCTAAATTAAAAAGTCTGCCCGGTTTTATACATAAACAATCTCTTCAAACCAAAATTTCCCCTTGAGAAGGTAATAATTAATTGCAAGGGAGAAAAACTCCAGTAGACTCGGAGAAGCAGCAGCATAAATATTGACCTAGACAAGCAGCGCGGGACTCGGCCGCTGCCTGGAAGGCCTTCTCAAGGTGAGCGTGGGGGTGTCGGACTGAGAAAACCAAGCAAAGCAAAACACACCGAAAAGACAGCTCCGTGGGGAAGAAAATACAATGACTAGGGTAGAAAGAAGAAAATTTTAAAACAATAGAGCATTGAGAAATGTCCCCATCGTTGCAAAGAAATATAGACCCAAGCAAGAATGATTTGATAGTGGATGAGTGTGTGTACTTTTTTTTGTCTGAAACGGGTTAAATAAGCATTAATTTTTAGGAAGAAGAAAATAAAAAGTCATGCATTCAATTTGTACAATGTTAGAATGATTTTATCAAAAAGAATTCAACTACCACAGACCTTTTAACTAGCAAACACCTGCACTCTTACTCACGGCACTAGGGCTGGTCCTATTCTACTAGCGGGACTCGCGGTGCTCTCTCATCCCGCGGGGACACTGAGCTGGCTGTGGGACACTGCTCTGCTTGTCTTCTGAGCAGTTATGTTGTCCCCCTGCTGGGGCTGGGGATCGTGAGGATTCGGCTGACGCGCGTTCGGGGAGACGCCTAACCCAGCCCGTAACCCTCGTAGTGGTTACGCACTGCCTCCTTCCGACCACTGGGACATTCTCACCTGTAGCTATTCAATGGGAACAATCTTTCACAGCATTTCATGCCCAACACCTAGAAAAGCAAGAAAAACTACAATGTTAAAAACATACAGCAAGCAACTCTGCTTAATTGCATTGGCAAATTCTGAATTAGAAGTTAAATGTGAACTGCTCTTTGCTGTTTTCATATTAAGGTGTGACAGGGATGTTTGACTATTGTGGACAACAATTTGCAAAGGGATATTGCTTAAACGGGACCAAACACTTTTTCTTTACTTCCTTTTCAGTAGGATACCTTATCTTAAACTGGCCCATAAAATACTTCATTAATCCCTCTAACAATCCAAATTACAATGGAGATTGTCACACACACACACACACACACACACACACAAAATCTTTCGCAAATTGACCATGATAAAACAATGCTATATTCTTCTTGGTTTTTTACATTTTTTCATTATTGTGAGTGATTTTCCAAATGTTTTGTGTTCTGTTTTCTTAAAAGCATTAGACGTAACCATTGACCAGATCAGCCATTGGCTAAACTTCACTGTTAATATTCTAGGATCTGTTTAGGAGATGTTTTGTGCCAAATACAAATAATAAGAATATGTCTGTTGTCTGGAGACAGGAGTGTGATGCATTTCTTCCGTCGGAATATATTTTACAAGACAAGAACGGAGACCACAGGCAGCGGGAGTGGGCATTGTGGGCCTGGAGACAGTGCTGGGCTCTGCGGGCACAAGGTCTGTGCTTTCTGGAAATTACTGCCTGTTAAATGTTGGTGACGGCAGTGGTCCCCGCTGCAGGGCATTGTGAGGAAGGAATCACGGATGCGTGTAAGGGCGTGTAGTAGGTGCTCAGTAAACTTTGCCGGGACAGCGTTGGGGAGCAGTGAGAAGAAGACAGTGGTGCCCATTTAGCGCCAAAGGGCATGTGGTCTGGAAGGATACAAGGCCGTCAGGATTTTACAGATCACTGTGTGCTAAATATTCACTCTCAAAAAGAAAAACAGCCAATGTTCCAATGTTTTAATTTCATTGGAAGAGCTATTTGACAGGATGATTATACGACTTCTGGGTAGTACTTAGAAGTGATTATAGGATGTGCGTTCCATGTTCTCAGAGAGCTAATGGGTTTCTTCTTACCGCCCTCTACGTCCCACCCAGAAATCTCCTGGCATATCCTATAATTCCAAAGCAAATAAGACCACAAGAAGGATAAAACTATATTTTGTTCCCTAGTGACCCACAGTGATTAGTCACCATCCCGCGAAACAGTGCCTGAAATTCAACCCACGTGGGGGTCTTTCGGTAAGCTCACAGAGAAATGCACGACTTTCCCCTCTTAATTGGAGTTACTTTGACTTTCACCATCTTCCCCGGATAGAATTTACCCAAAGGAAACAAGCTGTCAGCCACACTCTGTGAAGCAGGGCGGGAAAAAGTTCTCAACTTGGCTGGAGCGGACTGTACACTCTCAGAGTGCAAAGACCCTGCAGGTATCTAGCCCTCTCAACCGCCCCGTAACTTCCTAAAGATTTCCCTAAGACTTTTTTTTTTTAATCTTCTTTCAGCCCGTGGTGGGTTCTCCACTGTTTCCCTCCTGTAACCTCCCAATAGCTCCATGACCCGATCAGGCCCCTATGCTGCCCGGTCTGTGACATACGTTCATTAGTTTGTTCATGTTGTCCCGGTATATCAAAGGGTTGGAAGCGGAGTGTGTAATGACAGAAGAAATCTGAATATTTCATAATTTGGAATATGGCTTTGCCAGTCTTTAGAACCCCTAGTGCTGCTCATGAGGATTTCTGCAGAGCGGTCTAACTCAGCATTTCCTGAACTGCAGTCTGTAGAACTCAGGCTGAGGGTGTGCCTTGGGGAAAGCGGCCCATGGTCCTATAGCTACGTAAAAAGCTGGAACAAATACACATTAAAAAGTATGCCTTTGCCGGAATTCTCACGCTCTTGAATACATTAATGTGCGTTACAAACACCCTAGAAGGAACAGGTATCCAACTATTTCAAAACACTTTTCTTTACTGTGTTGTAAAAAGGAAGATGCATTAAGATTTTGTAAAACTAGGGTTCCAAGGATTATATTTTGGGAAATACTGCTCCAAAATACGGATTTTTGTCTGGAACAGAGATGGATTCGGGGAGGGCCTTCAGGGTAGCTCTTTGGGGAGCCAACAGAGAGGGGAGAGAAAAGATCGGGACGAGGAATCGGCACTGGAACCGTGATGAGAGGACACAGCGTTCTCCTTAACTGACCGGGAGACGGCGCCAAGTGGGGCTGGAAGGAGTGAGACACCAGCGTCGGGGTGAGAGTCCCAGCGAGTAACTGGGATCCAAACATCAGAAGGTCGTTGAACTGAAGGGCAGACTTACCGGTGCCCCGCAGCCTCCCTCGGCACCCCGCTCCTTTGCATAGATGTTGACCAGATGTTTAAATAAAAGACCGGGTGACCCTCCCCTCCCGCTCTTTGATCTCGTCTCTCCCGAGGTTAAGGTCTGAGTGGGCTCTGGTACTTCTCTTTTATGTTTCCCTCTTTCGCACTTCTAGTTGTCAGTGTTCGAGAGACATATTCTACGTGAAGAATGCGATAGAATTATTAATCTTAGCAGTGACTACGATTTTACTCTTTCCCGGCAAAGCCTTGAAGATATTTTAACCCAAGGCAAGAACATGTCATCTACTGAAACTCAGCCTCTTGGTGCTAAGAAAAGATGAGGGATTCTTCATCTCAAAATTACTTTACATTTTAGAATTATCATATGTCTTATTTGTAATTGCATTTATAGAGAAAGAATCAAATCCTATCTCCTGAAGCCTAAGAATATAAAGATTTTGATATGCTGGTGCAGTCTATAAAGGAAGCATCGATCGTCTCCCACAATGACAAGCCTTTCATGTATATCACATGTATATAAGCATCTTCTGGTGTCAACTTGCTTTTTTAATTAGATTTGAGTCCCTCAAGCATAATGTCTTTTGCCTTATTTTTACTTCTTTCTCCTCAGTGTCTTGCTTATAATCTATACTCACTGAGGATTTCATGAATATGGAAACAGTGATGGTTTAAAAATTTGCAAAATCTGCTCCCTGAAATTCTAGAAAATATTTTCATTTTCCAAAATGGGCTTCACTTTGGTTAACGACTCTGAGGAAGCATTGATAAAAGGAACACCCATACTTAGAGAAGAATTTTTCCTTAACTTACGCTATTCAACTAACTCATTCATAAATACCGTGAAGTCCCCCCGCAGGTCATAGAGATATTTATTTGTTTGTGTTACAGTTGGAAAAATACTCACTGTTCTTCTTGGGGGTCTATGTTCCAAGTTTCATTTCATTCTTGGAAAATTAACTGCTTTTTTTTTTTTTTCACTTAAATGTTTTAGAATTTTTTAGACATAGCCAGCATCTTTAAAGTAAAAGTGGCTGGTGGTGAATTTATCAAGGCAACAATACGGGATATAAAAAAACATTGATCACAAATCTCTCAAAACAGGAACCTCAGATGCTGTATTTTCAAATTACCTCCAGAGGATTTCTTAAAAACTCTTGCTGTCATTGCTGTTTGACATCATAAAGTACATAAAATAATAGTTCATCCATCCTATGATTGTTAAGAGAATTAACAAAACACAACACGGGCCGGGCGCAGTGGCTCACGCCTGTAATCCCAGCACTCTGGGAGGCCGAGGCAGGAGGAGTGCTTGAGCCCAGGAGTTTGAGACCAGCCTGAGCAAGAGCAAGACCCCGACTCTACTAAAAATAGAAAAAATTAGCTGGGCATGGTGGTGCACGCCTGTGGTCCCAGCTACTCGGGAGGCTGAGGCAGGAGGATCGCTTGAGCCCAGGAGTTGGAGGTTGCTGTGAGCTAGGTGGACACCATGGTACTTCAGCCTGGGCAACAGAGTGAGACTCTGTCTCAAAAAAAAAAAAAAAAAAAAAAAAAAAGAAAAACAAAAAAACCCATGGCATGTAAAATGGTGAATGCAGTATAGTAATCACTCAATAAATAGCAGTTTTATTACTTTGGTGCAAGGCATTAATATATGAGACAAATCTATGCAGGAAATACTATAGTAGGACCCTGAATCTCTTCTTCCTGCTTATCTGAGCTCTGTAAAACATAACACAGACAAAAAACCCCACAAAAAGTCGAACATTCAGTTAAATAAAATTATATAAATTTTGAATATTTCAAGATATTTTAACTCTGACAGGCAATTGGTGACATTGGGGACATGGTGCCCTGACAGTCCGCGTCGGCCTCATGGTGTCCTTGCCGGCCCTGCCGAGGCGCCGCGTTGGTTGCTGCCCATGCGCTTGGCTTCCTGCATCCTGGTGTTTCCACTGGGCTTTTCCACGTCACTATTTAAGTTCTTTGAAATTCTTCTTTCCATGTCCACATTCCAAACCCCTAGGGGCTCTGCATGGTGCTTCCTGACGCGCGAGCTATCGCCACCCCTCACTGTCGGTTTGCCCTTCCGTGACTTAAATCTTGGTATTTTTAAATACCACATGTCATACTGTTGGTCTGTTGTCGTTTTGGCATATCTGGTTTTTTTTTTTGCAAAGTAATATTGCACGGGCCATGAAATCAGAGCTGTCCCTGCGGACGACGGCACAGAGTCAGATGTGCTCCGGAAGAGCAATATCTAAATTAGATTCATTAGGTATGGAAATGACCGGCAGTGGGAGTGCTGTGCTCAACGTCACTCTCCCGGAAACCCAGTCCTTCCGAGGGCAACGCTGGTGCTTCTCCGGTCTCGGCAAACCGCTCTTCCTCTTCCATAAAATGCCTCTCAGTTCCACTACTCTTTCTCCCTTTATTTATGTTTTTCCGCATTGGGAAAGAACCTAATATGACTCTGTTGTTGCTAATATACCTTGACTTGCTAGGTTGTTTTTTTTTTTTTTTTTTTGAACATAAAATAAAATGCAACCTTTGGAAGGCTATTCATCTGTCTTCAGAAAAGGTCATGGAAGAATGCCATAGAATTTCCTAATGATTCATCCATCAAAAACGCAGCTCTCCATCGATTCTTCCTGAATTGGCAATTTCCAAAGAGCCTCAGGGATAAGCCTCCTTCTGTGGGAAGAAATCCTTGATAAGGAAAAAAGATAAAGTGATGAATGATTTTTCTTGTCTTTTCCTTTGGGAATGACAGTCAGCTTGCTCTTAGCCTCAGGCAAGAGCCATTCATGGACCACCTGCCTAACTGGCGTTCATGATATAATGATGACGCGGATTCGGAAAAAAAAAAAAGTCACTGCCTAAATATTAGACCCCATAAATGACTTGCCTCAAAGAAAACCAGCAAAGCTCAGAAACAAACTGACTTAAAGTAGATTGTTGAAAACAGTATCCTATGTTGGCAGCATAAAATATTTTTTTAAAGAAACTGGAAGTAATATAGCCAAATAAATCTCCCATCTGGGTCCATGAGCCAATAAACTAAAACAATCCTTGTAAATATCCTAAATGTAATCACATCTAGCACTAAGAAGAATTATATTTAATGAGAAAAAATGATTAAGAAATCAAGTGGGCCATTTTGTATAGAATATCACTGAGCATTCTGCAGCCAGTTGTCAAGAGGGAAAGTGTATCGATAAACACAACTTCACCCCGAAGCCCATTTTTATCCTCACTGTGACATCGCTGCCAAATGATGGTGACATTGCTCAGCGTTTGCTCCAGCTTCGATGGTTCTAGTTCAAAATCGAGTTGACTTGCCAGGCTTCGTGGTTTGTGGCAACGATGCACACAGGCAAACAGGCCTTCAAGGCGGAGTGTGACAGGTTCTGAGAGAGCCGAGAGCAGCGTGAGACAGGTGCCCATGAGAACACCAAATCTGGGCTCGAGACAGCAAGACGGTGACAGAAGTGTGAGGTCCAGGGTGGACCCCAGGAGCAAGTGGGAGTGAGCCAGGGGAGCATAACACACAGGCACGCACGCTCACACACGCACAGCACATGCACATGCATGCACATATGTGCACACATGACATGCACATGTACACACGCACACACAGCAAATACACACATGCTGTATGTGCTCATATAACACATGCATGCACGGACACACATCACACAAAACACATGCATGCGTATGCACACACACAAACACAGATGTACATATAACATGTGCACGAACATATATGAAGCACACACAAACATGCGCGCATGTGTGCAATGCGAATATGTGCAACCCACTCGACATTCATAGACACACAGCACACAGACCACATGTACGCATAACAGCGCAGCCCAGGATAAGCAGCACAATTAGAAAGTGATTCTCCTGAGCAGGATCTCGGTTAAAGGTTCACTTCCCACCTTTCAACCACAGCTAACGATGTCAGATTTCATTCTGGTTGAGTAAAAGCCTCGTCCAAACTATGCGTATTTATTTCACAATAATCTGTGATTGCATTTGACATTCTAAGGGCTTGAGGAGTTCACTGGATTCAGTCATAAGACAGGGGCCTCCGAGAGGAGTTATTAATGCTGTCTATCGTCACAAGTTACTGGCTTGCAAAATACTGGAGTCGTGTTACCACATGGTTACCAAAGCCCGGCTACGAAACGCTGGGCAGGGCAGACTCTCCAAGGGCACATTACTTATCGCGCTGCATGAGGCTCGGGGAGAGAAGTTGAATTCTGTTGCAGGAAGCACAGGAAGTTTCGCCACACAGACACTTGCCAATTTGAACAGTCCAAATACACAGCTTTCCACATTCCATGCCCAGTGGCTTCTAAATAATTCAGGCGTCAGCTGCACGGATGCATTGGTGTCGTTATGGGTTCTGACGGGTTGGCCCCAATCCCGTCTTGCGGACAGATCCATCTCCCACGAAACTGGAGATTAGACGACCTCCCCAGGGGAGGCAGCCAAGTGCCACAGTCGGGTTTTGGGAAGTTCGGGTCAGGATGGGGAGATTTTGGAACGCTGCAAGTCTGAGAGGCTGGGTCGTAGCGAGAGAATCATAGACATCACCTGGAAAACCGGCAGTTGGGAGGACAGGAAGAAGCAATCTTCCAGTTAAAAGGGAGGCAGATGCAATCTGGACTTACCTACCCATGCGTATGTGAAGGAGGGAAGCTCCGGTCTGCCAATAAATTAGAATAGTAAGGCTGAGAGCCTCGGGTAGGTCAAAAATAAATAAAATACATTGAAGATGAGATTAATGTACGAGAGCTTATCCTTTGAGGCCCCGTGAGGGCCTCGAGTTCTTCTGGGGGACGAAGGCATCAAAGCAGACCGGCTCCAACTCAGCGACTGACATGGCACCGTGTTTGTGTTCCAGAGAGCACAATCATTCCTGAAACCCCTAACTCGGACATTCTGAGCCTCAAAAATGCTCATTCCCTCAGTATCCACTGTGCCGCCACAGCACGACTGAGGGTGTTCTCACTTTCCTCCTGTCCTGCTTCCATTTCTGACCCACTGATGGGTGCGGTGTGTCTGCAGGTACAATTTCAGTGCCTACCACTGTCTGTCCCTGCTGGCCGTGAGCCACGTGGACAATGGCCTGGCAGCTTAACCACGTATGTGGCCACAGTGGTCCGAAAGGTGGTCCCCTCCAGCGGACCCTGGGAAACAGCAGGCTGAGCACACTGAGACCATCAGTGCCGTGGTGATGCTGCGCACGTCACGGCAGCCTTGGCGCTCGGCCCCAGCAGAAAAACCATCTCTAAATGGGAAGTCGCTCCAGGAGCGCTAGGAGTAGAAGGAGCTGGAGCTAGAAGTAGCTCCCGGAGCTACGTTATGGAATGAACAGGATTAGACACGTTAACAGCGAGAGAGCTTCCTTTTACTCAGGTGGTAATCTGCTTGTTCAGAAGTATACTGCAGGACCTCACCTAGGGGTGGAAAGACAGAAAATATCAATAAAACGAGCACCTTGGAAAGCTTGGATTTCTATGGCCTACTGCCACCCTTGTCTCTTGGAGGGCTTAAAATCTTACTGTTTATAGACTTGTTTGCAAGCAATCACGCAGGCCCGAACGTGGACTAATTGATTAGTTAATAAAGGTGCACATTGTGTAACATTTCTAATATGTTAATAATGTACCTTGCAAACCATTTTAAAATCACTTTAATGAAATATTTGATTAAATGTAGATTTACTTTATAATTACACATTTTTAATCAAGGAGGGCCAGTAATTAGCCTTGAGGCTTAAATCGGGAGCATATTTATAATTTCCTCAAATAAGGGGTGTGCACCAGAGTCCCAGGCGGGGCTGCACCGCTGACCTGTGTTTGTGGGATAATGACACACGGCGCCTTGGGATTCTCCGTAATTCAATTCCAGACCAATTAAGGGAATGTTTGACAGCCCCAATTAACCTAATCATCAAGAATCTCCACACAATAGAGATCTCTCTTCAGAATTTTCTTAATGTGGGCAGCCACTCCAACCAACATCTTGAAAAGTTGCTCAGAATTCTGAATCAATGAAGTCAGAGGCAATATTTCCCCCTGGAAACACAGGCTGTTTTCAGTTCTTCCATGTACAGAGTAATCGTTCAGTAAATGATCAGTTATTACGGTGTGCCGTTGATATTGCCACGAATAGAAGGTGTTTATTGAACACGTAATGTCTGCATTCTGTAGGGACAGAAAGGTGAGAGGCTTTCCCTCCCCCACCCCAGGGGTCACAGGGACACACCTATGACAACAGACAGGTAAACGGGAGAAAAATATAACATCTCATCGAAGTTTTACAGGACACAGAGCTGTCAGAAAAAATGCAGATCCAGAGCCCCGGGGAAACTGTTTCAATACTCAGGTTTGACAATTGGACAGCCGGGTAGTGACGCGACTGGACAAAGGGCAGGAGCTGATGCTGATGGACCAC
>RJWJ010020903.1:0-28506 GCA_004363605.1 Indri indri | reverse complement strand
AGGGGGCATGGGCTCACAGTTCACACTTCGAGGGTCCTGGCAGGGCAAAGTATTTTCTGGAATAAAAAATTCTCTCTCCTGAGGCGGATTCTGCCTTCCCCTATCCTGCAAAAAGGTGGCAGTCAAGTTTCTGGCTTTAAATTGTAATGTTTCCTTCCTCTTTTAGATGCTTTAGCACCTGAGCAGAAACAGTATCTTCCGTAAAGCCACTTCACTTTGACATGGCCAAGTTCTCGGCAGGCTTTGCAACAGCCACAGCCCATTCATCTCCAGGGGACACCTCCGAAGTCGGCTCTGCGGAGAGATCTGTGAGCTCTGTGAAGCTCTCTGAAGAAGGCCGTCCTTAGGAAGGAGGTGTACTTAGAAATGGCTCTGCAAGGCTTAAACTCCAATGCCTCGTTCTGTGTTCAGACCAATTGCTCTTAAAGTGCTCAGTAAAGATAAATATTTTATGACATCTATACTGAACAACATGGAAAAATACAAGCCCTTCTGATTAGGACAAAGCAGCCGGACCCGACGACTTTCTAGTTTCATGTCTCCTTTGAGGTCTCCCCTATTGTTGGGGAGGCCAGAAGCTCAATTGATCGACTTTGTCCTTAGTGAATAGGGTTGTGCATTTTTCCAGCTGTTTCTAGGCAAAATTGAAACACAGCACTGGAGATTTGGGAGATTTGTCCCCCGGCTCCCATTCCAAAAAATACCAGAAAACTTGACTGTGGCCTCTTTTTCTTGTCCCCATCCTTTCCTTTGTTAAGACCAAGGGATACAAGGCAGATGGGAAAGAGACTAGGCACAGAGAACAAGCACAGACAGATATGACATGGGTAAATTCTACTACACAGACAAGAAAAAACCAAGTTTTATTTAATTTAATTAATTTGCATTTAGATCTGTTGCTCTTTTTACTGAAATAGAGCCATTTACAAAATAAGACATGATAACTCCTAGTAAAACCCCTGAACACATGAAAGGCATTACAGCGAGATTAGCAATCGATAATACCACCTTACATTCATATAACACTTTGCATATTTAAAAAATTTTTCATGACCAATAAAAGACTGAGTCTCACATTATTTGTAATAAGAAAGCAAGAATGTTATTTCTATCTCAATTTATGGATAAGGAAAGGGTTTGGGGGCCAAGGTCATATGATAAATTAAATAAGATGACTCTCTGTGTGGCAATTAGGGTTGTTAAAGAAATGGTCAACAGATTCTAGGGAGTTGTTTTTGTGAACTGGTCTACTGTCTTACATTCAATCTAGAAAATACACAAAGGAAAAACAAATAAGTACAAGAGGAGAAAAAGGACATTTCTGCTTCCCTTGAAATGAATGAAATGTAACTGTAGTCATCAGAATCTGAAGGTACAAAATCTGAAATTAGCCAGTACTAGAAATTCACAGTATCAATTTATATTTGGAAGACTTCAGCGGTGAAATACATTTTTGTACTTTTAGATTAGTAGACCAATTTTGATCTGCATAAAACAATTATGACTGCCAAATCCACTTTCATGAAATCAGACTCGAGACTTCTGGGGAAAAAAGAAAAAGCCTAGGATCAAGAGGGAACCAGATTACAAAAGGCCTTACTGATCAGGGTATGGGCAGGGATGTGTAGGAGGCATACTTAGCTTTTCCAATGAATGGTATTATAGAATCTGTGATAAGCTACTGGCGAAAATTATGTTAGGCCCCCCTGATTATAGATAGATAAGGGACATGCACATTTCAACATTTTATATATGACTCAGATCTATGAGAAATCAACTCCTTAAGCTTTTAGTATTAGTGAACAATAACTATAGTATTACTCACTCACACACACATTTACCCACTCCCAACAAAAAGTAATTTTTTCACTTCTCCACTCAGCATGAATCCTATCTAAAATTCCAACCTGTTGAAAGCCTCAGGTACTAAGTCATCCTCCTGGCTCAAATTAAGCTCTATCTGTATACACAAATGGTGACAGCTGAAATACACTGTGGGTCTCTGCCAATGGATCCCCGATTTAGACCCTGGGCAACTGGAGGCAGGGCGTGTTTACCAGGGGGCTTTGGCTCTGGAATCCCCTGTCTTGGTCTACCAAAGCTCCACTTGCCACCCTCCTGGGCTTGGTGCCAATCTTACATTTTTAGACTAATCGAGTGGCACTCTGAAGCTGGAGTTTTAAAACTGTGACTGTTTTCTTAAAGAATTGTTTTATTCAGAGCTAGTACTAGGTGTTCTCAATCATTTAAATTAATGTATTTTATCACCTTAAACTAATTTATTTATTTAATGGATTTCTCCAGTTTTTAAAATTATGCCTACTGCAATGTGCTCCTGGGCATGAGTACAGAAAATGAACACATTAATTATAATAGAACGTTCAAGGACTGAAACAAATTAACAGAAGAGACAGCAACACATGCTACTCAACGTCTACCATCCACACACATACATTCGGTGCCTTTATCCAAATGCACTTTCGCGCTAATACTGCCTACTGGAAGGCAGCTCAGCTTGCAATGTTTTGGTGAGAACGGGGAAGAAAATGATGGCATCATGGTACTATTCTCCCATCCTCCTCACAGTGCTGTGATACTCCCTCTGCCACACTCTGAAATGCCTGTAACTCATCTCTCAGAATGTTTTTGGTTTCATGCCACAGATGAGACACACATTAATTATAGGTTGGAAAAAGGGCTGGAATGCTGTGGGGGCATGTTGCATTTTAACAGAAAGGATATGAGTGAATGTACCCTGCGTGTTTACCCTCATGCATACTCTTATTATTGAGTACTCTTTTTTTCCACATTGTGATTTTCTTTTTTCTTTACTTTTGCCATTGTCTTTAAGTTATACCACTCTAAGATCTTAAAATCACAGCAAGTGACTATGATGATAGCACACTATATGAAAAGGAAGGTGTTTTAAAATATAATTTTTATGCATCAGAGCCTTAATTGTAATCCAATTTGATGAAGCTAGGATCATACTTCTGGACCCATGATTTATCTGGGAAGTCCTGCTTTGGATACAAAAGATAACTATTTCTTTCTTTGATTTATATTCCTCACTTTCCAATTTGCTATTTAGTTTTGGATATAGTTCTCTGTGACTTCACATTCATTGTCAAATACCTTCAAAACACCACCAAAAAAAGACAGACCAAATGGGTTCACTTTCAAAACAGTAGAATGTAAATTCGATGTTGTAACACTCAGCCTCACTACGTTAACAATATTGAAACATTTTATGTTATTTAATACGGCTTTTAAAAATTTATATTAGTAATGTGCTAATGAGACCTTACAGGCCCTAATCCATTACAGAGGATGTAATAAGGGCTAATATGAGCAGAGCTTTCTTGGCAACCAGGCATCAGATTTTTTCTAATACAAGAAGACTGGTCAATTTTCTACTCCATTGATGTTTTCCATTACAATAATGAGGCAGGCTATATTTTCTTTCTAATAAGATGATTAATTTAGTTATTGAATTTCTGTTTCAATTTCATCTTTTATTTAAATGATTTGAAAAAACAAATTCTGTATTTTTCTTCAACATGCTCAGGGTCAGATCTCACTGTGGTCCCCAGTCCCCCTGGCCATGGACTGGCACTGGGCCACTGCATGCCAGGAACTGGGCCACACAGCAGGAGGCAAGTAGCTGGGGAAAGAGTGAAGCCCCACCTGCACCCACAGACGCTCCCCACTGCCTGCATCACGGCCTGAGCCCCGGCCCCCCATCAGATCAGCAGTGGCATCAGATCCTCATAGGAGTACGAACCCCACTGCAAACTGTGCTGGCCCTTGCAAGCCAGGTTGCATGTTCCCGATGAGAACCCAATGCCTTATGATCTGAAGTGGAACCCAGGTGGCCACGTGCCCACCGCCTGCACTCCCCACCACAGTGGAAAACTGTCTTCCACAAAACCAGTCCCTGTTGTCAAAAAGGTAGGAGACCGCCGAGTTACAAAACTCATTTATTTCATTTGGCTCCCAACATTAATATTTGAGAGGAATTTTTGTCTTTGTCATATTTTTTCCTCATCAGAGGCTCATTATTCAGATAGGAAGATCAATTGGAATTAGTAGCAGAGAATGCTGCCCAATCCAAAGAGAAATTGTGGATACATCCCCAGACTGTAACTTAAATGTGGGATTATACAGATAGAAAAAAGCGGAGAAAGCGTGAGAGTAAAAAATCATCATCTTTTTGTGTGAACCACTTTCTCCTAAAAACCAGACTACATTTTGGAGGCAGATTTTTTATTTCAAGCTAATTTACTTTGTGGTAGACAGGAGTGAAGAATTTCAAAATGCCTATGCACATGACTGTTGATCATATGGACAAGTTTTCTAAACACTGGTTTTATTATTTCTATTAGTTGATGGCTCCTTGAGGACGGAAGCCTCATCTTTGTATGGTACCTAGCAAAGAGCCCTGCACGACGTAGGTGAACAACAATGTCTCTGTCAAATAAAGCATCATGAGACCTATAGACAAGAGAGGGATAGGGAATGAGAGAAGAGGTTCCAAGGACAGGTCTATAAATAGGTGCTTATATGTGTTGTGTCCTTTATTTTAATTGGTAGAACCTCTCTGAACTCAAATGGCCACCTACTTGGGTCCATGGGGTACAGCCATTCTCCTATTACTTGGCTTAATAGAGGCACTTAAAGGGGTAAGTCAAGAATATTTTTCAATGCCATGGAGCATCACTGGAATGAAAATGGAGGCCATGTAACATCTTTAACTTTCCAAAGAAAACATGTTTACCAATCTATGCATAGCTAGAATGGTTGGCATAATTGTTATGAATCATGAATCCTTCAACTCATTGATACCTGTGAGTCAGTGAGTTTGGAATAAATGCCTTTGGATGTACATTACACAGTGCGCTAGACTTTTATATCCCTTTGCATTCTCTAACCTTACCCTCAAATATTAGGTATCGTGACAATTAGCATAAACCAAAAATTCATATTTACTCTTTAGGATGCTTTTCAGTCATTTTCACATGTGATTATTTTTGCGTGTGGATAGAGCAACCATCTTCGTTCACAATGAAGAAGCTAAACCCCAAAGGTTAGGTAATGTAACCATAGAAACCAAGCCACTCAATGGTCAGACCTGTACTAAGAATAATTCTAGAGATTCCAGTTCTTTCAGAGATGGATGAGAGAGAAATTTTCTTCAGAGAGGAGCAGGTCTGACTGTGGCCACGTAGCTGGGTTGGTTCTTGTATAGTGCTAATGAGCTAAGGAAAGGTAATAAAAGCAGCTAACATTTATTGAATATTAAAGTCCTAAGTAGTATGCCAAGCACTTTACATGCACTATCTCTAATCCTATAACAAACTTAGGAGGTAGGTATTATTAACTCTACTTTCTAGATGAGGAAATAGGTTTAGAGACATTAAATAATTTGTCCAAGATCATCCAGCCAACAAGTAGCAAAGGATAAAACTTAAATTTAAGTCTTCCTGACTCCCAAGTTCATATTCTTAACTAATATGGACACTGCTTCTATCTCTTAGTCACTTAATGTTGCTTCTGTTTCAAGACTAGATTTTATACCCCAATTTTTATCCTAGCTTTTCTAAAGAGATGGAGGTGGGTGGAATGGGATGGGGGAGGTAGGGAGAGAAAGAGGTGGGGGAGGGAGGGACGGCTCGTTCATTCACTCCTACTGCGTGTCAGGTACCACACCGGGTGCTATGTTGTAGCTGTGAAGGTCAATAACTTTCTTGTTCTCGTGAGGCCGAGAGCCCCAGGAGCCTGCACCCACTTCTCCCAGTAAATCGAGTGTGTATGACCTCTCGAGGGGACGTGGGTACCAAGCTGTCACATCACCTGCAGCTTTCTCTAGATAAGCCGATGTGAGAGAACTCCCTGACAGCTGAGAACAGCTAAGAGAATGTTCACGAAAATACATAACTGTTTCTGTTAAAGCCAATTTTGAGGCCCCTGTTTGGACTTAGGGTATGTATCATGTACTGTGCATGCGCCTTCCCCTGTGTGAAGTGGATCATATTGCAGCCTGAAGTTATGTGTAACCATAGCGAAGCAGCAGGCATAACACTGCTGTTGGCTGGTTACTGTTTCTAATAACAGACGGGCTGCATTAATGCAGTGCTCTGAATGCATGGCAGGACCCAGCCAGGGGCCTCCTTGTTTTCTGTCACAAAGAGTGGAGGGAGCTCAAAGGCAGGGCCTGAGTGGCCATCTCTTCCCTATATCTCTTCTAACAAATCTCAAAGCTTCCCTTGTAATTAGTCCTACCCTCTTCCTACCTAGCTAGTGTTGATTTCCCAAATACCTAGCGACTGCCAACCGTAAAGAGTTCCAAGATGGGGAAGAATGGGGAAAACTACAGACCCCCCCAACCCAATATGTTCAGTGATTGTGACTCACTCTATCAACCGGCCCCATAGAGCAAAGTTTTCCAAATATTTTTCAACATCCGCTTCCATCAAACTAAAATTTCAGATTAAAAAAAAGCTCTGAGTGAAGGATAAAAAGTTTCATAATGGGATTTGAAAGCATGGCAATCATGCCATTAAAAAAAAATTGGCTGCCAAGTGGTTTGCTCAAATGACACCAGGCACATTGTCCAGTGAACTTTAGATGAACAGGCATTGGCGTCTGTCTGGGCCTGATTTGCAGAGCCTTCTTAAAGGAGGGAATGTGCCGTGGGCATGCAAACTACAGCAAGAACGAGCTGTGCGTGGTTAGCTTTAGGGAAGACTCAGGCCTGGGGAACTCGGAAGGTGGTCTCTATCAGCCTGCCAGAATTTCCTCATGGAGTCATGCCCACGAGTCCTTTTCCCGAAGGGACAGAAGAACCGGCTTCTACGACCAATGCAATACGGTGCACAGATGTTTGCCTCACACAGCCAAAGCGAGTTGGCTTTCGAGAGATGCAAAGGTAGCAGAAGGTGTCTTGGGAGCAGTGCGGAAGGAAGCTTATAAACCGTGCACTGCTACCACTCCAGGATGGGGAGGAAAATACAGTTCTGGGCCATCCATCATAGTTCCTCCAGTTCAAGATTCAGATCCAAGAGAAGGTAATTCAAGAAGCAATATTTACTGTTGCTCCCAGAGCCTCCATCACCTTCACCTGGGCCGACGTTGCCATCACTACTAACCTTAACGTTTTGTGTATGTTTACATAGTCACACTCTGCCCTGACTCACATCCTTGGTTTCCCTCACAGACCTTTAGCCTCCTAGCAACTACTGACATCACCCTTTCCCTGAGCTCACCTTTTACCTGAGCTGACCCCATCAACGCGTGAGATGGCCAAGACTAGGCTTTTGCCCAGTCTTCGTGTCAGCTGAACACACAGACGCCTGCACCTGTGGCCGGTGCATCTTTGTCATATTTGTGGTCCACCTGCTCTTTGTTTACCAGCTTCTGTGCACATGTCAGTTAACTCTGCATTCTCCTTACTTGACTTGCATCAGTGAATAGTGTCTTTTGTCACCATCTAGGGTGAGCCAAGAATATCACCTACAGTGAACCAGGAATACCTTTGTTCATTCCACAAAAACCAGTTTGGCTCTTTTCAAGAATGCACCTCATTTAAAGAAAATCTAGATTCAGGTATGTAAATTGAGTTACACATAGCTTTTCAGGAACTCAGCTGGCTGCACAGAGCAGTGGTTTTCAAGAAGGTTGACACCACCTCCTCAGAGATGCTTTGGAAACTTGCACTGGCATTTTTGCTAGATCCAATGACTGAGGTTATGTGATTGGCATTTAGTGAGTGGGGCCTGGGGAGGCTGGATAGGACAGTCTTATACAACAAAGAACTATCTCAGCTGATATCCTACAGTCTAAAACCTGACTCTTTAAGACACAATCACAAAATATTTTATAAAGTTTTAATATAGTCTGATTTTTCTGGGAATGCAACTACTGTATAATAAATCAAAGGAGATTGTATTTGATTTGTTTGGACTTTACCAAGAAGTTTTCATCATTTGGGGAAAAAAATAATGTCACTGACAGCAATGCAGTGAGTGGTCTTTGAGTGACCAGTGTACCATGCCTGTATCTGTCTGCACAGTAGCTGTTGAATCATGGTAATACTATCAGTATTAGTAATGGCAATATCCATGGTAATACACTGTATCTTTAAAAAATATCTTGTAGTGTTTGTTGTGCCTGAGCTTTTTACTAATGTGTTATTTTATTATAAAATACTTTTATCTTTTTTATATTTATTTAAAAAATTATATGGGTTATATTATCTATGAATTTCTATATCAGATGGTAAAAAAGCTATTACTTTTTTTTGTAAGAAGAGGATTTGGAGTTTTATAGAGACAAGAACCACTGGCATAAAGCAACATCTGTCTACTACTGAGACAGAAACATATTTTCTGTTTGCAAAAATAGAAGCGATTTCCTCTGTGCTAGATGACAACAGTGGGGCCAAGATTTTCAACATGAGTTTTGTGACAGAAAGTCTGGAAAAGGTGTTCTGTTTAATGGGATTTTAATTTAGTCACCTACGGATCAAACAATCCCTTCTATGCCTTGCTTGTTTTCATTGCAATACTCATTGAGAAGCTTCCTGATTCTATCACTTCGCTGGATATGGTTGGGATTAAAAAAAAAACAAAACGCAGGCTCCTGACCATCTAGAAGCATAGACTGCCCTCTCTTGGAGGGCAATCTGCATGAAGATGGCATTTGTCACAAACTTGGCATTCACAACCTTGACAAGCAGTGCATCAAACGATGTTTCTTTTGATTGAAATTTCAAAATGCCTCTGATCCTTTCTTAAAACACCATCAAGGTGGTTATAATGCAATGCTGGGTTCTCTAAATCAGAAGTGTCAGGTGGCCAATAAGGACTGTATATTCTAAGAGAGAAGAGGAGCAAGTTGACTTAGAGGAATGGGAGGAGGGTGGGCTTTAGAGTTGGTTAGATCTGGGTCCACATCTTGGCTTTACCACTTACTAGCTGTCTGACCTTGGGAAGGCTCGATTTCCTCCTCTGCAAAATGGACATAATAACATCTGCCTCTTTGAGCTGATTTGAGGATTCAATGAGATCATAAATGTAAAGTACTCAGTAGAATACCTGGCATACAAAGGGGACCAAATAAAACGCATTTATCACCATTGTCCCCTTTGCCTTGGGAACTCTTAGATGAATCCTAGGACCTGAGACTCAAAAGTGACCTTAGAAATCATCTAGTCGAATGCTCCATTAGACTACACAAGTCCTCCTCTGTAGATTGTGAATGAAAAACTTCAAGCCCATATTGGTCTCACATGTTTTCTCTCTTAATCAGTGGTAACTAATTCTATTTTGGTGACCTGAATACTTTAAGAGTCATAGCAAAATATGCAAACATTTGAAGTTTATTGAAAATTATAATAAACTCCTCTCATCTGCAACCATCTCCATCCCCCTGCCTAACCAAATAACATTGAGTCATTAAAAACAAAATGGGCGGGCAGCTCAGATATAATATCTATTGTCATAGATTTCTCTTTTAATATTTTAACATTCAGCACGTTAAGGGCTAAATTGCTATGTAGAATATTCCCCAAATCCTCTATGTATTCTAGTTTAAAATAACAAGGAACAAAATAAGAGAAACGTATTTTTCTTTGCCATGAATACAAGATCAGTTATGGCAAAATTCTTTTAAGATTGCTCAAAGGCCACCCAAAGAGAGGGGTATTAGATGGATTTGAATGTGTGGTCAAAAGTGGCTTTCCTGGCACAGAGACCTTCATAACTTTACCTCCTGCCTAAGAGAGTAAACACAGATTATTTCCTCTTTTGCTTAATTAAAAGTTGTTAATTTTGCATTGAAAAAATAAAAACTCAGCATAATTAACTAGCAATAGGGGTCTCTAGCATTCTTCCACCTAAGCATTTGACTCATAGGTATATATTCTGTCTATATCATTCCACCTACAATCAATCTATTCTCTCCCTGAAACTAGGCTTTCTTGAGAAATACAGTCATCAATAGAAAACTTTCATTGGACAAGAGGAAAGACATAGCATAATAAATAAAGTGGAAAGCAGCTTAAGCCTACAGACTTGGTTTCAAATGAGATTCTTTGACCTAATGTTTCTTTGGGAATAATCAATTCATTCGTCTCTGCATAGTTAGTTTTCTCATTTCTAAAATGGGGTGATCTTTGCTTTGCATTGCTCATAAGGTATGTGAAGGGTCAAAGGGTCACAGTAGACCACAAAATGCTATAACGTGTAAGATATAAAAGATGATAGGCGTGGAAAAATCCGATACTTATCTTAGGAAAACATGAGAAATCTATGCCATTTTTGAGTGACACCCTCTAGTCATTCCTTGAGCTACAATTTACTCATTATAATTATACAGCCACTCCAACCTTCTTACATGTACTGTTTGTGTGCTATATATTTTTCCACCCATTTACCTTCAGTCCGTCTCTGTCTTTATATTTAAAGCATGTCTCTTGTAGATGGTATGTCACGTTTCATTTATCCATTTTGAAAATATCTGCCATATAATGGTTCAGTCCTTTGATGTTTAATGTAATTATTGTCATGGCTGGTTGATTTATGATTTTATTTTTTCTACTTGGCTCCTGTTTTCTGTTCCTTTTCCTCCCTTCCTGCACTTTTGAATTATTTGAATAATTTTTAGAAATCTATTTTAATTTCTCTATTGGATTTTTAGCTATATTTCTTCGTAGTATTTTTTTTTTGTGGTTCCCCAGGGATTACAATATACATCCTTTATACTTTACTATGTAGTTAATATTTTACTTTATATAAATTGTAGAAGTCTTATACTTACGCAGGTCTATATTCACCTTCCCTTTCTTTATGCTACAGGGGTTATTTGTAATGCCCCCAGATACCTTATAAATCTAAGAAAATGTTATAATTTTTGCTTGAAACAGTTATATGGTTTGTAAATAAGAGGACGAGGCAATAATTTAAAGTGTTTTGTATTTTTCCAGATATTTACCATTTTTAGTGCTCTTCATTCTTTTCTGAGGACCTATGTTTTCATCTGGTATCATTTCTCTTTATCCTGGAGAACTTTCTTCAGCATAACTAGTAGTTCAGGTCTGCTGGTGACAACTTGTTTTAGTTTTATGTGAAAATGTGATTATCTCATCTTCATTTTGCAGGATATATTTGCTGGGTGATGAATTCTTATTTGACAATTTTTATTTTCTGTTAGAGATGTTACTCCATTTCTCTTTTGGCCTCCATAATTTCTGCTGAGAAATTGAACATTAATTACTCTTTCCTTGTATGAAAAGCATCATTTTTCTCTTGGTGCTTTCAAGATTCGTCTTTTATCTTTGTATTTCAACAATGTGGCTATGATGAGTTTAAGGAAGACTTCTTTATGTTTATTCTGCTTGGTTTTCATTCATCATTGTGTACCTGTACATTTTTGTCTTTCATCAAATTTTGTATTTATTGGTCATTCTTCGAATATTTTCTCTGCTCCATTCTTTCCCCTCTCTCTTTTGGATTATATTTACATATATATGGACTATTTGACATTTTCTAATGGGTCTCTGAGTCTTCATTTTTTGTTCAGTTTCTTCAGTCTATTTTTCCCCCCTAACTCATGTTGGATAATTTCTACTGATCTATCCTTAAGTTCACTTGCTCTTTTCATTCACATCTCCATTCAACTATCTATCTATTTATTTAGAAACAGTATTTAGAGACAGGGTTTAACTCTGTTGTCTAGGCTGAGTACAGTGGCACAATCATAGCTCACTGCAGTCTCGGACTCGTGGGCCCAAGTGAGCCTCCTGCCTCAGCCTCTGACTAGCCAGAACTATAGGCACAGGCCACCACGATCAGTTAATTTTTCTATTTTTTGTAGAGACGTGGTCTCACTGTGTCTCCCAGGCTGGTTTTGAATTTCTGGCCTCAAGCAATCATCCTGCCTGAGCCTCCTAAAGTGGTGGAATTACAGGTATGAGCCACCTCACCCGTCCATCTGGTAAATTTTTTATTTCAGATATTGTATTTTTCAGTTCTAGACTTTTCATTTGGTTCTATTTTCATTGTTTCTATTTCTCTGAAGAGATTTCCTGTCTTTTCATTCATAATGTGCATTATTTTAGATAGTTAAAATAACCACATTCAAATCTTTGTGTTTTAATTTCAACATCTGGTTCATTCTGGGGTCGCACTCAATGATTTTCTTCTCTCTTGAGAACATGTCCCATTTTCTTGGTTTTTTTTATACGTTGGGAAAATTTGGATTATATTCTAAACGTTGTGAATCTTAAGTAGTGGAAATTCCAGATGCCTGTTATTTTCCTCTGACAAATATTCGTGGCTTTGAGCCCACACCATGCCTGAATAATTTAAGAGTCAGAGATAATAGATAGATAAAATTTGGGGATACTCACTCTAGATCTTTCCTTTTGGTGATTTTCCCACTCTTGCCGGTTTGTCTTGATTTCTCGGTCTAGGAAGAGTGTGTTTTTTCACAGGCACTCCTGCTGCCTTGAGTACACTCTACCAACTGCACTTAGCCTCAAGCTGTAAGCTGTAAAGATGGGAGCTGAACTGATACAGCTCCCCTTCTACCCTTTCCCAGTGGTCTACGTCCTACTCAAGTCTGCCTTCTCCTGCCTACTTTCCATTACCACCTGCTTTTTGTATTATGTCTAGGTTTAAAGTCGTTTTCTGTGGGGAAAGTCATCCACAGTGGGGTCTTTTCCCATCATTTCCAGAAGCAGAAGACATCCTACCACTCACAGTGAGTGTGGAAAGCTGGGCCACTTCTGGAAGCCCCATTATTGAGAAGAAACCGAGAATGCACATGAGAATGGCTTCATGCCTGAGCCATTCTCTTAAAACCTGTGTCAATGAACATCTTTCTCTTCACTGAGCAATACCATAGCCATTTAAAAATGACTTATTTCGCTTTAGTAGCCTCAGGGCTGTAAAAGAAATATTATTCTAATTTAATAGGGTTGGGTTCTCAGAAATTCATCTCGCTTATGGACCCATTTCCCCAAATTATCCCTGATTTACTTTGCTTACATCTCCTGATTTTGTTTTTTTAGAGGTATCCAGCGTGTAGTTTCAGAGAGGTGCGTGACAGAGGGCTTAAACCAGTCCAAATAATGGGTTCAGTTCACACAGTCTTACCCTGCTCCCTTCTTTTCTCCTTAATGAGATTTATGGGAACACTGGAACTTTGTGGCTGAAGGTTCTATGCCTGCTGGTCATTTCCTCCCTAAAGCCACAATCTTCAGTGACATTATAATCATTTCCACAGTCACTAACTGTGTGTCGCAAGCCAAGAAGTATTAATAATACATTCAGGTGAAACATGAATAACAGGAGGAGATGGTCTATACTGAGAAATAACCTGTTTTTAACCACACAAATGTCATTTGTAATAAGACACAAAGGATAAGAAACATTAAAACGTAAACTAATAGAAACTTTACCAGTTTTCCATTTGGCCACTGTATTTCTTTGAACATTATTGACTTGACTTTTCTGTTAAGTAAGCTCTTTGGTGGGTCAAATAGGCAATTGCCAGGCAACAACAGCATAAAGTCTGTTTTATTGGTTTGCCATCAACTTCAGTATCTATTTAGATTAGTACAATCTTAATTATGTAAAAAAAAAAAAAAGGTATAGAAACAAGATGAGAAATTTGTTGAAATGTTAATAGCCGTTATCTCTGAACAG
The DNA here is from genome assembly GCA_004363605.1 of Indri indri. NCBI lineage: Eukaryota > Metazoa > Chordata > Mammalia > Primates > Indriidae > Indri > Indri indri. Next base: position 14,797 of record RJWJ010020903.1, on the reverse strand, counting down.
ATGGGGTTAAAGGAGGGAATTGGTGCTTTCATCTCTTTACTGGCAGGAAAATAGATTTGAGCTCATGATCCTTAGACCAAAGCGAGGCTCAGCATCATCCAAATAAAAGGGTACTAAATCTGAGCTAGGGTGTTGTCTGTAGGGAGATGGATTTACCAGGATCTTGTAGGACTGGAAAGAGAGAGACCAAACAGGAACACATCAGCACTAAATTTACTTTTTCTAGCACCAACCTCATCTCTACTACACTTTTCTTCCCTCCCCTTCTTCCTTGCAAGTTGACAGCTGTTTGAAGTGTACTATCATTTTAGCAGGGTTGCAGAACAGAGGCACTGCTCTGGACTCTGAAGACATAGCAATGAACAAGACAGAGTTTCCTGCTCCCCTGAGCTTATGTTCTAGTGGGAGTAGTTAATTAAATATAAACAAGGAGAGATAAAAGACGATCTTAGATAGTATTAAGTCCTAAGAATAAAACAGATCTGGGGGACGTGACAGGGTGCACCAGATGGGGGAGGGGGCCAATGATTACTGCAGACAAGGTGATCAAGGAGGTTTATCTGAGGTGGTGACATTTAAGTTAAGACAAAATTACAAGAAGGAAATAGCCTGATTAAGTTGGAGGAGCATGAATTAAGTCACAACAGATGCTGTCATAGAAGAGAAAATGTGTCTGTGTTTAACCGTCTTAAGGAAATAAGCCAAAATACCCACAGTGGTTACCTCTGGATGCAGATTAAAATCTGGGAATCCATTTTCCATTTTATAGTTTTCCATATTTTTAATAATGAGTATAATAGAAGAACTCAAAATATATCCAGAAGGCAATTCATAACTCACAGCCAAAGCAATATTACATCACTATAAGCAACTTTTAACCAGCACTAAATATTAATAATCAAGCGTTGGAGAAGGATTACCAAACAGATCTGAGAGTCCCAAAACAGAAAGCATGGCAGATGGAACTCTAGCAATGGGAGAAAGGGTAGCAAGGTCCAATGGGCATAAAGGACCCTGAGCTGGGTCCAGGACTTATTCATGCCTCCAGGGATTGCTGCCCCTCCTGTGGCAAATGCTGCTTTCTAAAGGGTCCTTGCTTCAGGGAATTCCATTCTCAACACAAGGAGGAGACAGGAGAGACAGGGCCCTGCCAGAGGGAAGGGAGTTGGAGGAAGAGGCTTACTGACAAAGCACTTGGTCACCCTCTAGCTTCATGACATGCACCGAAACATTTTAAACGTAAGTCCTCGGTTTAACAAAACTCATATGCTCTTAACTTAAACCATAACTCTTTAAAGGAAATTTAATGAAAGAAAATACGTTTTTCTAACCAACTGAAAGCTTGTGCTATGCAAACGATAGATATTCTTGTGTCTTCCTTTTCATTTTCCATTTGCCTCTGGTTCTGGGAGTACCCCAGAAATAAAACTAGAAAAACAAAATATACAGCAGCTTGAAGCTCATGTTTGGCTAGGGCCTAAGGAAAAACAAAATGCGAGAGATTTTAGCTTAAGTCTAAATTTAGACAAAGAAATCCCACAATTGCAATAGAGAGGAAAAAAAATCTTCATTGCTAAAAATCAGGTTTTTATTCTTCCCACCCTCAGGATGTTAACCATGGCAGAAAAGAGGCTGACAATCTCACATAGTTAACCCTACTTTTTTCCCCACTGCTTTCTCACTCTGTGTGCCACAAAGCTTGGGAGTGAGGAAAGCAGGGAACTTGGCTGGTGATGGTCGAGAAGACAGAGGCTACTCAGAAGCCTTAGCATCTACAGCTTTGGACGTTCTAACAACCTGGCTCCAGACCTGGACATCGTGATGTTCTCTGAAGACATCCCTGGTCACTGGCTGCGTGAATGAACTTGCGTGACTGCTGCACCGTGGCCTTGGATGTGCAGCTCATAGGTCCAATCTGGCCTGTGGACACATTTGGCTTGATTCACTTTTTTTTTTTCCCCGAATTGTGCCAACATTTAAAAATTGGAAGAGCTATCTGGCCTTCTGGATTTTTTTCTTTTTTTTTTTTTTTTTCCACTGAACGATCTGGAAACTCTGGGCCTGCCTTCTTACGTGGTCATACTTGGAAGGAGCTAGTAGTAGCTGACCCCAGTAGAATGCAACTCCCACCTGGCCCCCACACTCAGGCAACGTTAGTTGGTAGCCACTTTGCCTGCTCTCTCTGCTGGAGCTTGGGCTGGGCCAAAATAGGCAGCTTTTTTCACCGTGTCTCACATGCCTGTTACATAAACACAGAAGACTAAGCTGTAGCCAGCTGAAATGACCAAAGTTCATGTAAGTGTTGTCAGCTACATCTCTGCTTTTTAAGCAAGAAACACATTCACTGCTTCCACTCGAAAGCTGCAGCACAGACTTTAAAAACACTGGGGAGTGACCCTTAGGTGAGAGAATAATTTTTAGATCAATGACAAGCATCAAGAGATTTGTCATTCTCATTTCCTTCTGTGTGATTCTTCCCTCTTTAAAGAACATTTTTTGTTTTCCATTGTAATCCTTGGGGGCTTCTAAAAGGAGTATTTGGGAGGAAATTTCCTGGGAGAGTCACAGGTTTTAATGAGAGGTCTTTTTTTTTCTTTTTTAACTTATTTAAATGTCAGAGATTGTAACCAGATTTCCTGGTCTGGCATAGGCTGGACAAGTGACCCAGAGCCAGGCAGGCAGTTGTCAAGGGCGGTGATGACTCACGTACTGAGGAGTGTGAAGAAGATGATCCCGAACTGTGGCGAATCTAGTATTAACCCACGATAGGAAATAGCCCCAAACGAATGTTCTCCCCCCTACTCTGATTGTGTTGAATTCTGTCTGAAAGCTCTATATTGGGCTTTCTAAAGTAGCTTAGGGATAAACAGAGTAAAGTAGTCCTTTCATATGGTCAGACTCCTGGCTGAAAACCATCACGTACGAGATTTGATAAAGCAAACAACTCTTTCACACAAGCCTGGAATCTCCTCTCCTTCATTTGTGTTGTTCCACAAAGCAGACATTTCCTGTCTCTGAAAATGCAGCTCCAGCTTTCAGCTGATGTGGGTTCAGGCCTGACCTGTATCTGGGCCAGAGCTACCTGCTTTGATGCCCCATGGAAAAGAAATCCTAATGAGCACACAACTTACCAGGCCTTTTCAAGTTTTTCCAGGAGAATTATTGAATCAGTAGAGCAAATAAGAAGGTACCGCCTCCCTCCTTTAACTTCTTGCCACAGTCAGAGTGGCAAATGGCCAATAATTATTAGCATTTATATTGATCATCCAGTTGCATGGTTAAGGCTAATATTTTGCTATTGGTAGAAAAAATTTATCTCTGAAGGAAGGTATGAATGACCTGTCTTGTAGAGAACATATAGGGATTAGAAAGGAACTGTGTTTGCACTAAGGAACATGTTTAAAAACGCTTTAAAACATTCCCTTAGGCCAACAGTAGGCCCTAAGAGTTTCATTCATTCAATAATCAACACATTTTCACTATCCACGTCATTTGTGGACTTGGGGAATACCATGGTGATCGAGATAGTCAAGATCCTTGCCCTTAAGATGCTGAACTTCCAGGGGAAACGGGGGTTAATGGTGGGGAGGTAGAGGAGGAGACCGATAAACACGAAGAAAGAAAATCAGGCAGATAAATGGGCAGGGAAGTGACTGGGAGAAAACAGGATGCTTAGATTAAGTGCTGAGGAAAAACCTCTTTAAGAAGACGTTTGTATTTAATCCTGAATTATGAGGAAAAGCCATCCATGACACGGGCCGGGGAAAGCGTTCTAGGAAAAGAGAATGTCAAGTGCAGAGGCCCTATAGTGGGGGCAGGGGGGGAAAGGAACTTGGCAGAGAAACACAAAGAGGGCCAGAGCAGCTGGCGCGCAGTGTGGCACAAGATGAAGTCAGAAGTTAGGGACAAAGTCATATAAGGAAGCCATCAGAGGGGTCTTTCACAGTAAAGGGATGCATCTTTAAGAACCCTAGACCAGAACTGGCAAACTACAAGCTAAATCTGGCCCTTTGCCTATTTTTGCAAATAAAGTTTTACTGGAACACATTTACGTATTGTCTATGGCTGCTTTTGCACTACAATGGCAACAGTTGTGTGGTGGCAACAGAGATGGCCAGTGAAGCTGAAAATATTTACTATCCGGCCCTTTACAGAAAAGATTTACCAACCGTTATATTCAATCATTTGTCCTTGGTGGGTTTTTGGATGTTGCATCTGGTTTATGCAGAGCTGTCCATCATGTTAGTGTCATTTTCTCCAAAGACACTAGGTATGATTGCTAAAACAAGAATACTTAAGTAAATAAAAACGTTCCTTGAAACAGGGACGAGACTCACCTTTAGCAGGTGAGCAAGTAAGTTACCCCCCACAAAGACTGCTTAATTACAGCAAGAAGTCGTCTCACACAGCAAGAAGTCTATGAGCAAGTTTGATTATTTCAAAGGTACAACATTGTCACTAAGGTTCTTTCTTTCTTTATGCTTTGTTGCCCTCAAGGTGCTGGAGAAGTTGATCTTCATGGTAGCAAGATGGTTGCAATGGCTATGCAGACAAGATGCAAGATATATAGCAACAGAATAGCTGGGCTATTTCTTCCCGATTGCCTTTTTATTAAGGAGGAAATCTCCTGTATGGCCCACAGCTGCCATTTGCTTGTATCTCCTTGGCTAGATTAGCCTGCATTTACACCAATGTCTGGTAAGGAGAATAGGGCCAGGGCATGAAGGCCCCAATAAAGTCGGGGCACTATCAGCAAGGAGAGAAGGCAGGGAAGGCGGTGAGCTGGGCAGCCAAGGGTGTCTGTCCCAGGATGAGGTCTTTGTGAGACAATCCCACATCTGTCCCAGGATACTCAGAGAATAAATGTGAAAGGTGGAGGTCAGCAGAGAAACAGAAACTGAGCAAATCCGCTCATTGGCATGTGGGTTGTGGGTGGTGGAATACGGCCGCTTACATAGCTGTTCATTTGATTTAACGTCAATATCATCTAGTTCTCTTACAACAGGTTGAGGAATTCATTCCCACATGTGGATAAATGCTCTCAAGGCAACATCTACAATATATTTGGCCTCTCTAGTGAGTCATTTTTCCTGACAGCTGTCTCCTGAGCTCGAAGAAACCACAATTATTTAACGTGGACTTGTTTCAATTGAGTTTTGCAAGTAGGGGCTTGATACCACACTGGGCTCACCTCGAGTTCCCAAACAGGTTTCTTCCCAAACATCTCCAGTTATTTGCATTCTTCTCCTTCCAGCTGGCAAGAAACCACAGACTCCTTTATTTGTCTGCTTCAGGGTTTATTATTTTGTTATGAAAGGGACTCCCCGCTTGGGAAAAGGTTTGTTTCCTTGGTTTTATGTCTATTCCACACAGAGCACCCAGAACCTGGCCCTGGGGGAGCTTAGAGCCTGATTCCCAGGAGGCTGAATTAGCTGCTGTGTTAATGGAGTTTTCTGTGACATCAGTGAAGTTACTACAGAGAGAAATGTTCAAGGTCAGGGGAGATGAAACCCAGCAAAGACTAGACCAGAAAGAATAGTCTTGAGGATTGAGTCTTGCATATTAGATGAATTCATGTAATACCCGAGTTTTTGTTTTGTTTGATTTTGTTTTTAATAGGAACTATGATAGCGACAGGGAGGTGACTGAAGTCCTATAATATTTGTGGAGGACTGGCCAAGGCCAAGTCATTTCAATTTTGAAATTAGGTCACCTGGATTGAATTGACTTTTGCAAAGCACAGGCCATGGGTTCAATCTCCCAAGAGACAATTATATAATTTCCATTCTGTGGAGACAGGTTATTCTTTTTGATCTCAGTAGCCATCATTCACATCATCTTTTCATTCCTTCCTTCATTCACTTATTGCATAATGAGAACATCTTTTATGTGTTAAGCACTAGGTTTGGCACTGAGGAAACAAATGAATAGGACACTTATTAAGCACCTGTTATGATCCAGGTGATTAAGGTCCACTCCCTGCCCTCAAGAATCTCACAGTCTAATAGGGGAACCTGGCATCTAAACAAGTAACTATAACACGGTGAGAGTTGAAACGGCACAGGCAGTATTGGCTCATAGTTAAGAGCATGAACTTGAATGCCAGATTTTGAACTCGAACTATATGACATTGAATGAGTTACTGAGCTTCTGCAGGCCTCAGTTTCCTCATTTGGAAAGTGGGGATACTGCCAGGGTGACAAAGGAGATAATGCCTTTAAAATTATGTTGTTAGCATAATGCTTGGCACATGGCAAGTGTTCAATGACTGTTAGCTATTGTTATGTGTTACGACAGGGGCAAGCATTGCCAGATAGCATGGCAGTCATGCACATTAAGTGGCTTGGAAACCAAATTCTATCACTTCATGTTCTACGACTTTGGGCAAATTACTTAACCTCCCTGTGCCTCAGGTGTCTGCTCTATAAAATGGAGATAATACCTATTTCATAGAGTCGTAAGACTTAAGTGATGTAATACACATAAAGCTTTTGGCATGTTGAGTGTCATGTGCAAGCTCAATAAATGCCAACTGTACTAACATAACTGTTGCAGCTATGAAAACAATCAATCAATAGGACCAGAAGACACTTTGCAGAGATGGTGACACTTGCAAACGTTTGTCATTGGTTGCCAGGGGAAGGGGTCAAAGCCATCAGCCTTCATGACTGAGAAAACAATTCTGCACCTGTTTTCTGGGTAGTGGCTGCATGGCATCTTGTTTGTGCAGTTTGGAGAGAACATTAAATGATGGAAAATCTGAGAATAGCTGCCCCTGTATTTTCATTGAACAGTATAGTGTTTGGCAAATCCAGACTCCTATCTCCCTTCCTCCTAAATAACCAAACTTTCCTGGAAGTTTTCTTCTCAAGTCACAGAGAACAACTTCGAAAGCATTGAGGTGAGAATTCTACTCCACACTGACCACTAATATCCTCCCTCCCATCCCCCAAAGCTTGGCTCACCCACAAAACTCTAATTTTAGTCCGTGGATAGCTCCATGTGTTGGCAGGGAATTCTATGAAATGGGTGTAAAGAAACAAATGACTGATGAACGGAATGTCATGAGAAACCTGCAGATGCTCCCACGCTCTCTAGACCCACATGGCCCCGCAGGCAAATCGTTTTCCTTACCATAGTTCTTGGCAACTCAGTGCTCTTTTAGAAATTACATCACTACTTTTTCATCTAGGGTATGACTTTGTCTCTACTCTCAATTTAAGGACTTTAACAGAGTTGACCCCACTGCAAATGTCCCACCAGGGTGTACGCCTGGCCCAGTGCCAAGCCCACCAGAGGATCACCTTCTGCTAGCCCTGTTGATGGGATCCGGGAGGGGCACTGACTCAGTTCAGGCCAAGGACAGTCAGGCTGGGAATTTTTCAGGCTCTTTCATCCCGGAAGGAGGTGGCCTACAGCTTCTAGGGAGTACCATGGTGTACCTGACAATGAAAAAGACTCAGTGGAAGGCAGAGGGGAGAGAAGAAAAGCAAGGTGTGGTGAAATTACTTAAGCCCCTGAAACCTCCCAAACCCTGGAGTTTTCATTTGTTATGAGCCAATAAGTCATCTTTTTGCTGAAGCTGGTTTTGCATGAATTTTCTGTCTCTTGGAACAGAATTTTAATGCAAAGACAGTGTTTAAGACTTGCAGAAACTGGTGAGAAGCACTTTACTGAGCTACCAATAGGTCGATACTTCTTAGCTGACCAAACCTTGCAGATTATAGTAGAAAAATGTCCAAAGAACCACTGCGGCAGCTCAAGGGGGGAGTACAAAAGCAGCACTGGCAAATCCTCTGCTACCAATTAGAAGTCTGGACCTGAGGCCAGTCACTGACTCACTTTTGTGTCCCTATTTCTGTCCCTCTAAATCCGGGCATAGACACAGCAGCCCTCCCAGGGATGATCCACAAAGAATGGCAATCCAGAGACCTGCCTGAGTGTTGGCTCGAGCTAGACCACCGTCCCTGGACAATGATCTGTGTGTGAATCAGACTTTGTACCCAGAGAGCAAACTGTTTTTAGAAACCATATGCTGAGCTCCTTTGAAAAGTGAATAATTTTTCTTAATTTTTACTCTTAAGACCAAACGGGACTATTCCTTAACCGGTTTTCTGATAATGAGGAAAAACTGTCTGGCCTTAGGCTTGTTACTAGGATTAGTATCAGGTTTTACTGTGTTGCTTGTTCCTCATTGTCTTAACCTCAGATTTTTGCTCAATTTTTGATGGGGTGGGGAGGAACGGCAACCACAGTGCAAACAGCAGTACCCGTACTGAGCAGTAACTTTATGCTTGGCATGTGATAAGCATGTCACATCTATCATGTGCATACCCACGATCCTCGCAAGGGTGGGTGTAATTATTATCCCCATTGTACGTATGGGAAAACTGAGCCCAAGGTAACAGCTAGTGTTCCTGAAAGTCAGGGATTTCATTCCAAAGCCCCTAAACATTACTCCACTATCTGGACATATACTTTTATGTAAGCCAAATGAATATGCTCACCATTTGCTTAGCATAATACTAGCAAATGCAAGACTTACAGAAATCTAAATGCTCTACCCTCATAAAATGTACATTCTAGGGGGATACCAAGACTTCGTGTGAAAGTCAATTAGAAAAAATTACAAATGGTCCATTATTTAGCCCAAATTTAGCCAAGGGCTATAGAGAATTAGAAAATAGAACTTTCATGCTGGGATAGCTATGGGATTTGCTGTGGAGGGGTTTGGGGGCTTTGGATGTTTAGGTCATTTGGAATTTATTTTTTTAAAATTTCTCTAATGATTAAAAGCTAACTGAAGATAGACTTATTTATTTTGCTTTCTCCATCCCTAGTTAGGGACTGGTGTAGCCTAATGCATATAACAAATAAATAGATAAATGCTGGTTGGCCCACTGAGGTAATTCCATACAACTCTGAACTCACGAATCCTAAAGGCTGTTGACTATCAGAAAAAAGAGACATTTAAAAGAGCAAGCAGATAATGGGTTCAAGATTCTAGGATTTTTCCCCCCCATTTTTAAGCATAAAGAGCTATGAGATATGACTTCAACCAGTCAGCTGAGAATTAGCAAGAGTAGTTCATATACTTTGAATACCATTCTTGGGACAAAAAAATATTTTTTAAAAATTTAATGATTATGAATTACTTCAAAAAGGAGAGGCAACTTTCTAAATCTGACTTGCAGCACCAGTCCTGCAAAGCCACCACCTTCCCTTTGAAGTTATGAAATGACAGCAAAGTGATTCTTTTGTAGACTTCGAATGACGTTTTAAACACAAAAGGCCAACAGGTACCAAAAGATTGAAGGTTACAGGATAAAGCTGCAAAAGCAAACACTCCAGGGTGGGCAGAGTCAGGTAGTGTATGGCTTAATACCATTCTCTGCAGAAGTCACAGAATTACTGGAAAGCACATGGCTAAGCCCTGTTCTTAGAGCAAACTCCCACTTTGTCTGTGACTCAGTGTGCATGTCTATTAAATGGGCCCTTGGGAAGTGCTAGCACACCGCCTCCCACTTTCCAGTGCCTTTACCTGTCAAGGAGCAGCTTTGTTTCCAGCTGAAACTGAGAGTCTGGAAGAAGTTTACGTCGTGGTTCCCAAGCTATGGAATATGGCTTAAGAGTATGTAGTTGCAGGGCCTCTTGGGAAACATCTGTGGCTAAGTGGGTGTTTGCTTTGTATATGGAGGAGCTCATTTAAATGCAGGTGTGATCTCTTGATTATATATGCACGGTGCTATTTAACTTTTTTTCCACGTGTCTGTGACAATCATTTAAAGATAAATATTTGAAGGGACAATTTCATGGTTAAGGTTTTCTCCCTCCATCCTGAGTTCTTAAGAATCTTTGATCTGGTGCTTGTATGTTTTTGTGCAAAGGCCTTAAATACCAGAAGAACATTTCAATAGCCACTTTTTGGTGCACACTCCCTTGACCAATGGTTCTGAGATTTGGGTGCATAGATAGGTAAAACTGGACATGTTTTAGTGACAGGCTCGGCTTCATTTGAATGACACAGGGGACTGGGAAGGAGTGTTTGAAAAAAATGCCAACACATCATGCCACACTTTGGATAAAATGTAAGCTCCATGAGGACAGAGACCATAGCTATGTACACTGGGGTTAGCAAACTATGGCCTGTAGGCCAAACCACGTACTTTTGTATGATCTGTGAGCTAAGGATGGTTTTAAATGGTAACATTTTACACGGGTATAAGTCCTCACTAAATATCCCTGATTTTATTTCTTAGCCTGCAAAGCCTAAAATATTTACTGTTTGACCGTTTAAGAAGAAGTTTGGTGAATTCCTGGTTTAGATTGTTGTTTTAATTTCAAGGCATAGCACAATGTCTGATACAGGCATTAGGGTGGACTGAATATTTGTTGAATTGAATTATCCAGAATTCACGGTATTGACTGTGGAGTGGTAGGCACCATCCCACCTGTGTAGGAACAGATATGGCCGACTTGGTCAGTTCACTAAAACGGAACCTACTTAGAGGTCAGTTAGGGGTCAACGTACAATGTGTTTGATTTCTGCATTGGTCAGTTACATTCCCTTTGTTCTTTAGCCACTCATCTCAGCCAGCCTTCTTGCAATTACAAGCTGTTGGGCCCAGCTTGCATTAATATTTTCCTAGGGTGCTATTTGTTTGGTGTTGTATCTTCCTACTCAAAGTAAGGACAGCAGACAGCTTCACCTGGGCACAGTACTTATTAGAAATGCATAATCTTAGGCCTCACCCTGGAACTTTCGAATCAGAATTTGCATTTTAACAAGATCTCCAGATGACCTGCATGCACACCGAAGTTGGAGGAGCACTAGAATAGTGGACATTGATAGCGTCCAGCCAGTACCCTGCCATACTTTCTCCTCTCTGGCAGAAGACTGGTTTTGGGAAGGCGATCCACCCCTCCCCAACATAGCACACACAGCTGGGAAAACTGACCCCACTTCTAGATGTGGCCTGACTGTCCTCATGGTTCTCTCATCCTCCCTGCTAGTCATATATTCAAGAAAGACCATGTGACCCAGCTTGGCTAGTAACCAACTTGGGGCAGCAATACCTCAAAGAAGTTTTCTAGAAGCTTCTGGGCAAGAGCTTTCAGATGGATATCATTGTGCATAAAGGAGAGGCTCAGACTTGCTTCAGATGAAGCCAAAAATAGAGGGTTGGGGCCAGGAGGATCACCAAGATTGGTGCTCCTGAGCCAAGCCCACATGCCTGGGTCCTCCTGTCAAATAAACTAATAATGTCTCCATAAAATAATTATATATTACCTGCTTGTTATGTGACAGGCATAGGATAAGAGTTTTATGAACTATATCCTATTTTATCTTTAAAACAACCTGCAGAAAGGTATACTTCCCATGTACAGATGAGGAAACTGAGGCTCAATGATTAAAAAAATCTTATAGCTAGTAAGAGGCAGAGATATGATTGACACTCTGGTTTGACCTCAAAGTCGATTCTCTACTCTTAATTATTACTCCATACTGCAGCTTTGACACTATGTAATATGTTCCGAGGGAGAGGACATTTTTTCCTAAGTTTATTTGTAAAATCTATTGACACTAGGAAAGTTGGAAAAAACAAAAGCATTTTTCTTGGTGTTCTTAGTTGTGAACCTATAGTACTAAGAATATCCTCTCATTATAAAATCTAACAGGATCTTTGTTATTTGTTTTATACACAAAGATAAAAGATAGTTTTTGTTTTTTTTTTAAATAAGTGCAGGTAGATCTTAAGGTGTTATGTGTGTTATGCATCTTTATGCTTCTTGGTACATTGTAAAGAGTTTTATTACAATATTAAATTGCTTGGACACACATGCTTTCCAAAGATGAAAAACAATGCTATTTTAAGATCTTTTATTAAAAACAACTCTCCCTTTTAAAAGTCCATTTCTGTGTACTTATTCTATTGAATATTAAAGTTACTTTGTTTTCTTGAGCAAACACAAGTAAGAAATGTCACATAGTCAAGTTAAATCCTGGGAAACTCTGGTACTTTCATTGTGAATAAGCTCTTTCAAACTGTGAGGGTGGCATGTGGTAATTTACTGCTCAAGTAGACACCAAGTGGCATTTGAGGGAAGAAAAGGAGGATTTTCTCCCTGGGAGAAACTGGCAGAGCCAACGTATCTCATGGACTACTAGAGGGAGGATGAGAAAAATTCACACCAAATGCTGTGATTTTCTACAGACCAGATTCAGAATGGCTAGATCAGAAGTCTGCTAACCAGAGACAGAATTTGTCTTTTGTTTTTGCATTTGAATCAAACTCGTGTAGCCAAATGGTGCTAAAATGTCATCAGGCATCTCTCTGGCTGGCTCTGGGCAGAGTTGGTGGTTTTCACCCAGCTCCCAGAGCACAATGCTTCCCGTCCCACAACTGTTCTGTGTTAGACTCAATTTTGCCAAACATATTAAATAAGCACCGTTTAGAAGGCATTAACCTTAAGAGCCAAATAAATCAATCAATAGCATTTATCTGCTGCCTGCTGTGTTCAGTTCCTGAGGAGGGGTGGAAAGTCACAGTTAAAAGAGAACATACGGGTCGAAGGTATGGAACATTTCATAAGAGAGAATGTCAACCATCAAATTTTAAAGCCAAAAGAGAATTTGGAAAATCTTTTCCCAAATTGTTTTCTAGAGAACCTGAGCTGTGTGAGATATTAGTAAGTGCTCCAGAGTCTAGTAAGTTTTAAAAGGGCTGGGCTAATGGTTTTCTTTGTGCAGGACCTCATGGTGCCTTTAACATGCTAAGGCACATTGCAAATCTCCAAGCATGGACCCATAACTTGCAGCAACCCCTGACTATTTGGAGCAGATTCGGGAAGTATTGTCTAGAAATTATTAGTTGACTTTCATCATTTCATAAATGAGAAAATGAGGTAAAGCGACTTCTCCAATACTGGCAGGGCCAAGAGGAGGACTTAGCCGTCTCATTTGGAATCTAGTGTATTCCAATGGAAGCTGCTCTATAATCGTGGTTGCATAAAATATTTATTTTTGAAAGGTTGTGCCTTATCTCAAGAGTCGATTGGTTATAGTATCACAATCACAGGTTAGGAGAAAGAAAGGCGATCAAGGATTTAGGAGATAATAGCTCTGGCCTTGAATCTTCCTCTGCTACCTGGGAATTGTCGGCAAACTTATTGTGTTTGAGTCTCAATTTATGCCCCTGCCAAACGGGAATATCGCACTGGAATGAATTACTAAAGCATCTAATGCAGAGGTGGTGGTGGCCAGATCATTTACAACCTCATGAGCTCTGGCTAGGAGACGAATTTCATTCCAAGGGTGATGGGATCCACTGGGGGATTTAAGAAGGTCAAGGTCATGAGTTTACCCAGACGGGAAGCTCTTTCAGTTGCCCTCTCTTTCTCTGTGGTGCCTGCTCCAATACCTTATATAGTCAACCCCCAGTATCCATGAGAAATTGGTTCCAGGAGCCCCTGCAGATACCAAAATCCATGGATGCTCAAGTCTCTGATATAAAATGGTGTAGTATTTGCACATAACTTACGTACATCCTTCTGTATACTTTAAATCATCTCTAAATTACTTACAATACATAATACAATGTAAATGCTATGTAAATAGTTGTTATACTGAATTGTTTAGAGAATGACAAGAGAAAAAAAGTCTGTACATGTTCAGTACAGATGCAACCCTACCTTCTTTTTTTTATTATTTTTGATCCACACTTGATTGAATCCACAGCTGTGGAACCCACGGATATAAAGGGCTGACTGTACTCAATAGATATTTTAATTAACAATAAATGACAACACAACAGAAAATGTGAATAGGAACAATTAATAATAGCTTTACCATGCTGTGCACACAAAACTACATACGGAGTACCAGAGGAGATACCATCAGTGCTTTTTGCATAGTATGAAAAATATAGCTTTTGAATAACAAGACTTCTCTTTCAAGTTCCATTTGGTATTAGAAATGGAAACATAAGCATGTTAAAAAATACTTTGGGTGCTTAACTGACTGGGCCCAGGAGAGTGATTTGCAGTACTTAATAATATAGTTAAAATTAATTCCATTTTCCTAGGATAGATTGCTTTTCCAGTGCATTGGCAGGTTACCCGTTTTACGGCTTTAGGTGCAGAGGCATGGGCTTCCCTGGGACAGGGTATAGAGTTAGGTTGTTACCTCATTTGAAAGATGGGAAAAATAAATTTGTGTGTCAGAAATTTTATAGGGTCATTAGCTTCACTCTGCCCTTCAAAATAAATATGCCAGCTTTAATTTTTAATGCAGGTGGTTCCCTTACATCCAAGTCCATGGCGCCCTTCTTAGGGGGCAAACTGGTCATAAATCACAATGAGCTGTGATGTGTGAGTGGAACCTTGGCCCCATGTAATCCCAGACGACTGGGTTCCTTAGCATGGAGTGGCTGGAAATGCAGATAAAGAGGAAAGCTACGGAAGAGGAACTTTTATTTACTTTTCTTTTCTTTCAACACAATTTCCACGGGCGGTCATAACCATTTACAGCTAGAAACGGTAATGACTCTACAACCATTCTGAAGCTTCTAAAACACTCTTGCAAATAAAAACAAATGATGCAATAAGCACAACGAGCCTTTGGGAAAAGTAACCATAAAGGACACTGAAGCGCACACAAACATAAGTAGCTCTACCCTGCCAGGAGCACATTCCGTTTGAAAACTAACCAAGGATCTTACACTTCAACAATACAACTGACAGGCTCAGTGCTGTGAGAGGCTTTGTTGTTAAACCACAATCTCTCATTGTCGCTTCA